>WOGN01000322.1:0-26738 GCA_015342105.1 Leptinotarsa texana
GGTATACAATGCCATCTAGTGAAAAATCTCATAAATAGGGCAACTATTGCAATTAGAAGAAACCTTTAACTGCGTTACCTATAAGTAACACTAGGTCATAATGGGTTAATATAAAATAACTAGCTTAACTTAAGGTATTATTTATATTTGAAATTTTCTATATTGAAGTTGTGAATATTTGTTTTTATCAAGAACAAATTTTCCTAAAAAACTTGACGAAGTTTTTTTCATTCCAAATTTTCCTGTAAAGTTCCATTTCTTTGACCGTGAACTATTAATTTTTTGTATTTGCAGTAATTGGTCGCGGAGGGGAACAGATAACAAGGCTACAATCAGAGACAGGCTGCAAGATACAAATGGCGCCTGACTCTCAGGGTATGTCAGACCGAATATGTTCGTTGTCGGGTACTAAAGAGGCTGTCGAAAGAGCCAAAGAACTTATCATGAACATTATTCGTCAAAGGGGCAACAATGAAGAGGACCCTGGCAACGATATGCACGTGCCGGGTATGGGTCCTCCGGGCAATCAAGGCGACAACTCATTCAACAATCATTTTTCAGGTTAATATGAACCATTTTCTTTGCACGGAGCATGCCATCATTCAATTGCAACGATGGAATTTTGCTGTCATGCAAAGACGCTCATTTGGACTGGTTTTTCATAAATGCATTGTAGAATGCACTTCATTTTTCCAAACTGTTTGATTTTTTGCCATTATTGAAAAAAAATCATTGTTTTGATTGGTTTCTGTTTCGAAGTGAAACATCACAAAATTGTCCGAAAAAATGTAATGTTTTTTGCAAGGAGAATTACAGTTTGCCAAATGATTTTGTTTACTGTTCAGACACCTTGCTATATTATAGGCTTATACATTTCAAGGAGGCGTTCAGTTAATTTCATACTGTCAGCTTCTTGTTGTTAAAGCCACAGTCATGTTGATTCAGTTTTCAAGAGTTCCATTTCCTTAACCAAGATCTATTTTCTGAAAAACTGTTTTGGATATGAAGTTTATTCTCAATTATGTTAACTTCAATCTAATCTATTATTTTTTTACAATCTAATCTAATATTTTTTTTTACCAAAACTCAAATGAGTGTCATTTCCATACAGCTTTCCAGTGTGTTGCGTATTAAAGCTGCCAATCTTGATATAAAACAACTAGCTTAATTTAATTTTCTAATGCAAAGTAAGATTAGTCAGTGATAATTTTGAAATGGAATATCAAACAAATATAGGATAATACTTTAGGTGAATATTTCACTTTATTTTGTTATCTAAATAATCATTAGTTTACAGAAGATTCATCAAAGGATTTCTTGGGGTCCTCTAAGGCCCCATTAATGTGTTGCAGTCTTATCGAGGTTATTGTACTTTGTTGTCTGTTCCTTGTCCCTTACAAATCTTGGTGGATTTTTACATCATGATTTATAATTCTACTTGTCCTGTGAAAAAAATACTTGATATGGTTATGGATTTTATAATATTAGGGGAATGGGGATTTTAATCTTATGATAAAAAAGGGCTTCGATATTTTTTGAAACTGTGGATGTGTGATGTCTATTTTTTCATTTTAGAAATTGAGAATAATTTTGAGAAATTATTTTCTGTGATTTTTGAAACTTGACTTACTGTAGTACTCAACATTCTTGATTCCATTTCAGAATTATGCTTCAATTGTAATTGTTAGAAATTGGGGGTGATTTAATTTATATTTATCTCTTGGCTATTGGGGTAAGGTGTAGTTATAGACATTAATTAGTTCATTTAAAAATAGGTGAAAGGTAATAGCTAACATAATTTAGTTTAGTGGAGCTTCCGTATCATTGAAATAACAAAAAAAGTAACTTTTTCCCACACACAAGTAATTTAGAAGTTTATTTAGAGTTGGCATAGAAGGTGCTTCATCAACATTTTAATGAGTTCAGGTGGTTTTGACATTTGACATAGCATCACATAGTGGTGAACAGTTAAATATATTTACAATTTTCATGTTGTTGATTATTCCAAAAAATATTACCATCTTATAATTCTGTCCTATTACGGGGTTAATGAGGAGGTATATTGTCAATTGATGGTATTTGGAATTTCTCAATAATTCTGAAGTGTTTGTGTTATAGTCTTAAACTTGTTAAGCCAAAGAAAATTTAATGCTACATTCTTTTATAGAAATGTGAGCTTTTATTTATGGCTGGCATCAATGTTTTGGTTGATTTTCAAGTTTGTCTGTAGTCTTTGGTTACAATTTCCAATTGTTTCAACTGCAACTGCGGCAGTCATCTTCAGTGGCAAAGAAGATCACAACAAAATCTGGAAACCAAACAAAACAGCAACTATGCTACATGCTTTGTTCAACTTATTCCAATTTGAATTCTTGCCTACACAAAAATTTTGTTTTCGTTAGAGATTTAGGCTTGCTTATCTTATATTTGTAGATAGTCTTCTGGTTGTTCTCATAGATGGCGTCTTAAGTAGAGATAGTATCGCCATTACTTATAATTCATTATCGTTTTGATCCTTCAACATACTAAATTTTATTTGTGTTGTTTGAAAGAATTTTTTTGGTCACATTTAATCTAAAAAGATACGTATGCAGTTGGTTTTGAAGAAATATTTCTTTTTTACTTTAGAGTTAATATGAAAATCGCTCACAAAAATATTTTCTTTTCATATTTGTTTTTCCTTTTCAAGAAATTACGTACCTGACTTTGAAAATTATAAGTTGTTGATGTTCTTTCGTGGAACATTCAGTAATTTTATATACTTTGCTGTAACATCCGAATCTATGTTTATTATTCAAGGAGGCATGAACAACATGAACCCCAACATGGGAGGACCCGGCGGCGGACCAGGTGGTCCTGGGGGCGGCAGGAACACCCTGGAAATCATGATCCCTGGTCCCAAGGTCGGCCTGATCATCGGCAAGGGGGGTGAGACGATAAAACAGTTGCAAGAAAAAAGTGGTGCCAAAATGGTCGTCATACAAGACGGACCAAATCAAGAGCACGAGAAGCCGTTGTTGATCAGTGGAGATCCTCAGAAAGTGGAGTTTGCTAAACAGCTCGTGTACGATCTGATTGCGGAAAAAGAAATGAAGAATTTCAATAGGGGTGGAAGAGGAAGAGATGGCGGTCCAGGAGGCAGGCCACAGAATGATTTCGGCGATTTTGGTGGAGGTGGCGACTCTATGGAGGTGAGTGACTGGTTTTGACAGTTATAAAATTCCTAGTTACCATTTTGTTTGGAGATTTTCACAAAATCTTCTTATCAAATTGCTACATGTACTAGTGACATGACTTTACTGTGTATCTAAGTAGTCTTATAACTAAGATTTATATTATTCAAGCGAATAGGACAAAATAAAATTTTTAAAACTTTGTTTTGAATGAAAGGCATTTTTTTTAACTTGACAGTAAATTGTTTTTGTTCTTGTTTTATCTCCAAATGCAGAAACTTATTTTTTAAACCAATGTATATTTTCTGAGATAAATTCAATTCTTAATTTATATGACTTTTGTTCCTCCGTAATTGGTTTATAGCTTTCTTGGATGAGAAAATATCAATTTTTCAAAAATTTTTGCATAAAAAAACTTCATTTTGTCTGTTGAATTTGCCCAAACTATTATATATTGGTGTTTAGTTGCAACATATCCGCTGTTAAAGCTATTTGCATCATCAAAGTTTGCCTTGTATTTTCAATACATAACAATATATTCAGTGGTTCTCTATATTGTTATACAATTTCATAATAGTGGGAACCGAATTCTCAGAAATGACTTGACGTTTTTGCCTCAATCTGTCTTTTGCAGTGGCACACGGAAATAATAAGTGAGAAAAAATAATGATAAACATTTATAGAATCACAATTGCAATATGCAATAATATTTCTGAGGATTTAGTGCCTACTATTATGGAATTGTACTATTGCAGAATGAAACAAGGTTTAGTTGTAACCTATGATATATAACCTATTAAAATTAATTTTCTACCATATCTACCGTATCTAAACTGATCTTGTCTTTTTTCACTACACATCATTTTCATTAATTTCAGGACCTCGTTTATTGAAGTTTATATTTTTCATAGTATTTGTAATTTATTCAAATTCATTGACTGATTATTTTTTGAAAACCAACTTGTCAATATTTTTTATCAAGAGTTAGATTGTCTTCTTTGTTTTTAATATTGATGACATATATTATTTGTATAATGGACTATATTACCCTAAATCACATTTGTAAAAGATATATAACCAGAGGTTTAAATTTATTCTTAAGAACACCTCGTTTTATGATTCATTTGATGATTTAATCACACTTCACTCAACAATTGAATTAATAAAAAAAATTATGACTTTTTTTGTATAAATCATCAAAATTCCACATTCCTACTATTTTTAGAGATATTAAAAAAATATTGACATATTCTGTGAAAGACATTTTTACTCTCATTCTTTTCAAGTTCATTAACGGGAACAGATCCCTATATATCCCTATGTAATATCTCTATACAGCAAATAGGAAATTAAATTTCAAAAACTACACCTCAACGATTTGATCTCCACAAACTTTATTTGAAAAATATGTCTTAGCGAAACATGTTGTGATATATTTTTCAAATAAAGTTTGTGGAGATCAAATCGTGGGGTGTAGTTTTTGAAATTACTATGGAACTTCATCAAATAACAGACGAATCAATCAGAAAAAAAAAGGAAATTAAATGTCCTGGATAATGTCAACAAATTTGAAATTGATGTAAAATCTCTCTCATAGATATAGTGAAACTACGAACATAATTTATTTATTTTTTTGTTTTTCACCATTTTTTTTTTGTAAAACTCTGAATTATTATTTTCTTTACGGCAAGGAGAATTACAGTTTGTCAAATTGATTTGCTTCACTGTTCAGACACCTTGCTATAATATTTGCATAACCAACTGCTTTTTATTTTTGTTCTTGAATAATGACCAAATTCAGTTTGGTATGCAACAAGTCTAAAAAAAGTTATTTCTATATTTTTGAGTAAAATTCATCTGAATTAAACCAGCTTCCTTTGGTTTCCCTTACAAAACAATCATTTAATATTTCAGGTTCACGTTCCCAGACCGGCAGTGGGAGTTGTCATTGGAAAGGGTGGGGAAATGATAAAAAAGATTCAAGCAGAAACTGGTGCTAAAGTACAATTCCAGCAGGCTAGAGATGAAGGACCTGGTGACAGACGATGCTTTTTGTCTGGAAATCCCAAATCTGTTGAAATGGTAAGTTTTTTCAAAATGTTTATCCATTTTCCGACATGTTCAAAAAGTAATGAAAAAAATGCATTCAGATGAAGTATATTCAGGCATATACATTTTCTCTCAACATGCAGTTCGATAACCAGTCGTGAGACTTTTCTGAATTTTTGAAAGACACTTAAATATAATATCAAAACTTTTCGAAATGTTAGGAAAACAGTTGCCGAGATTTTTCACATATAGAGTCTGCCATAAACTTCTCATTAACCATAGTCAGATGTCATCCGAGTATACAACCAATGTTTGGTCTCTAATTAGTGAAATTGCATTCAAAAAAATTAAAAGCAATGTTAATCCTCTTCAGGAACTAGTGAAATGTATATACCTTCGAAAGAGATCAATATTAATATGGTATACTTATGATGTACTGTTTGGAACCTTTGGTGTAGTAATGAATATTACTGGAGTTTTTTCCCAACACCAAATCGTTATTTTTACACCTCTACATGTGTTTCGATCACCAAGTGATCATCTTCAAGAGGAAGATAAAACTATTTATCTTCCTCTTGAAGATGATCACATGGTGAGAGGAAGATTAAATTATTGATGTGGTATCCCAAATTGTTGTATCTAGTCATGTACTCAATGATTATTCGACATGAGAGTTTGTCATCTCCAACAGTTGCTCAAAATGAGCGACTGTAAAAAAAACTTTGCAACCAATTTTTGTAAATGGCTGAAAGTATGATATAGAATTTGGCTGTATTACCAACACTTCACAACAATCCTCTCATATGCATTACCATTACTTTTTGAACAGCCCTCATAGTTTTTTCATGCAAAGAGAATTACAATTCACAAAACTTTTTGTATTATTGTTCAGACACTTTGCTATACTAAACGCATAATATATTCAACTTGGGTCTTTAATATTTCTAAGGACTTCGAATGTGTTGCAACATTATTATTTTTCTCTAGTCATAGTTTTAATAAAAACAAACAAGTGGAATTGAATATGTAATGATTCCACTAGTGTGTGTAGCTTGGTGAAGGCAGCATAGGGGTGGAGTATTTTGATTGTCAGATGGGGATTTATGTGGAATACTATTGTATGTAGTGCGATTGGCCTGTAGTACAACGTGTGGGTGGTGTGGATATTTTTGGATGGGATATAGAGTGGGGCGTCATTGATTGACTGCTGGCACTATCAGAAGTTGAAAAATAGGAGGAGCAATAGAAAGATGGAAGTCTGCCAAAATGTCATTGTTCATGCATGGTGTATTGAATGTTGTTGATTGTCATGAGAAAGATGGACGTCTGCTGAAACGTTATTGGTTGTTTTTGGAGGATTGTTGACCACGAATGAGGGTGTCTTGTAGGAGGAGATGTGTCCTATGTGAAATAAGTAAAAAAAAATATCATCGGAAGTGGGCAGGTTTGGTAGATATAGTCTGCTACACACTAACGTGTGTGCCAGTGTTCATTGGTCTGAACTGACTAAGAGAATTGACAAGTTGGTCCAGGAAAACCCATAAAACGTTACGTGCACTTCAGTCAGAATGAGTTGTTTATTCTATCAAGCACTTGAAAGGGGCAGCCCAACTGGTTGACAATATAAGTAATAATAATAATAAACGCCTTTTATTGTCATTCGAGAATAGTACATAAATTTATATTTGAAATTATTTCTATTATATAATTTGAATTCATCAGCCAGAATATTGTACATTTGGATGGCATTGAAGACAAAACACCTTTGAAAAAATGCAGTTTTGTACTGAGGCATGGTCAAGGTAGATTTTTGTCTTATATTTTGTGAATGTATTTTGAATTGAGGAATGAATTTATTGATCAATGCAGGCGGGTTAGGATAATTTAAAAGTTTGTGAGTAAAGGTACCCATGTGGAGCTGCCTTCTATTGTACATATTGAACCAGTTGCATTCTACAATTTTATGTGAAATTTGTTCATATTTTCTAATACCATAAATCAGTCTTGTGCAGCTATTTTGCACTTTTTGTATTATATCGTTATCATCTTTTGTCAAGCATAATCCATAAAGAAAATCACAATAGTTGAAGTGGCTCAGGACAAGTGATTCTCACAATGTTCGCTTCATTTTGAAACTAAGAATATGACGATTACTGTAAATAAGTTTCAGGGATGCGAAAGATTTACCAATAAGATTTTTTATGTGCGGAAAAACTCATGTCTGTATCTAATACTAAACCAAGATTTCTGGCTTTGTCACAGATTTCCATGGGAACATTATAAATCAAATGGATCTCACAATATTATTCTTGGTACTTTGTCATAAATGAGTAAATAAGTGATTTTCATTTAGGCCCGGCAAAGAATAGACGAGCTTATAGACAGCGTCCTTCAGCGAGATAATGACGGAGGTGGCGGTCGCGGTGGACGAGGTGGCGGTCGAGGTGGTGGTCGAGGTGGTCATCACGGAGGTGGCGACCGGTTTGACAGAAATCGAAATGGTGGTGGTGATTTCGGCGGTGGCGGAAATCAGTGGGAGGATAGAAGGGGCGGTCATCAGGGAGGTCACCAGGACATGGTTTCCTTCACTGTACCAGCTAGCAAGTGTGGTGTGATCATCGGCAGAGGTGAGTATAACGAAATTTCAAATTGTTTTGGATTTGATTAAGAAACAATTGTTCTGAAGGGTATAGAAAAGTCCATTAAAAACTAAAATTTAAATGAGAAGCGAGGTTCGTAAAGAGCAGCAAGTTTCCTAAAATTAACTTACAACTCTCTGAACTGTGCCGGGTATTGGTGCTTCCGTGTGCTTTGACTGTCGGCCACTCAAACAAAAAAGTATTTGAATCAATTAAATATAAATATTAAGGAAAAAAAATGGTTACATGAGTAAATAATTACTTGCTGGCTAGTCGGCCCATAAGAACAAATCTTGTGTTGAAGTCTCAAACAAAATAGATGTGTGACATATATAATTCAATTTGTAATCATTGTGTAACAATAATTTTTGTCTATTTTTCTACAAAACATTGAATCTTGGTAACAGTTTATTGAATCTTGTAGGAGGCGAAACCATCAAGCAAATCAATCAACAGTCCGGAGCTTATTGCGAGTTGGATAGAAGGCAACAGAATCCAAACGCAAGTGAAAAAACGTTTACCATCAAGGGTAGCCCCGATCAGATTGAAACTGCAAAAAGTATAATAAGTGACAAAGTACAATTACCTTTGAATTTTGTGTCGGCTGGAGGACCACAAATGTCCAGCAGTATGCCTACTGTAAGTGTCTTATATTAAACATCAGGAAACTGCATTTTTTTTCGTAATTTTAAGTATTTGTAATTTTTTCAAGTTTCAACACAGTCGTTTGTTCACAGGCTTATCCTGGTATGGCTCCACAGGGTTACAACCCTCAGAGCAGTTGGGGTGTTCCAGCTGGAGGTTACCAACAACAGCAGCAGTGGGGTAGTCAACCTCAAGGTACTGAAGCTCCTCCAGCTCAACCCAATCCAGTGCAAGTGAATTCTAGTACGGGACAACCTGATTATTCATTACAGTGGGCTGAATATTACAGATCGTTGGGTGAGCATAAAATCTGTTTATATTTAATTATTTTGAATATTGGCATAATTTTTATAGCAGAAACACAAAATCTTTGTCGAAAGATATAACTCAGTTATTTTTTATTCATCATCCTAAGTTCTTTTTTATTCTTCTGTTCAAATATATTTATTCATGAATGGGAAAACATCAATTTTGAAAAGATTTGATACATGTATAAGACTAATTACTCAAAATAATATAATTGAGAATTAATTGAAATTCGAGAACTGAAAAACTATATATTATTTTTATTTATTAAAACCTGTTACAGAATCAAATTTCCGGATGAGATATATTCTGATTTAAATGAAACTTTTTCACCACAATTACTGATCTGTATACAACTATCTTTTAAGTTTTAATGATTTATATACATGCTTAAGGTACATATACGTACTAAAATAAAAATTTGAATATAAAAAATATAGAAAGTTTCAACTGCTCTGGATAATTTTGGGTGATTTCTCCTCTTAGCATATAAAACAATTACCAAAAAAATTTTGAGTATTTTGAAGTTTGATTTACATTTCTCAAAATATAATAGCCATTTGATGTTAGAATTGTCTATTTTTGAGTTTCATTTGCTGTTTCATTTAGTATTCCCAATATTTAGTTGGGGGTGATGGAGAGAACAATTTACTCAGAAAATTCCATGTGCTCCAAATGAAATCTTTATCTGATATGAGCCATTCCATTTTTCTCAATTTTGTTAGCTCAATATAATTTATAAACTTTAATTTTGATTCAGGTTCCTTAAGTTTCTAATATCAATTTTCAAGTTTCTTTCAATTTTGTTTTTTTTTCATATTTCTTAATCTCTTTTGTATGATAGGATACCCTAAGAATTCTTTTGAACAATTTGAATGATATATATATTTTTTGCAGGTATGCATCGCGAGGCAGAGATGATCGAACAGCAAGCAAAATCTAAAACTGCAAACCCCGCGACCGCCGCCATCCCTCAAGTGACACAGCCCCCGGCTGCTGCTCCCGCGCCGGCTCCAGCAGCCCCTACACCTGTAGCCGGAGCTCATCCTGATTATAGCTCCCAATGGGCAGAATACTATCGCAGCATGGGCAAGCATAAAGAAGCCGAAGCTATTGAAGCTCAGATGAAAAATAAGGTAATCATTTTTGTCATATAGAGAAACAAAGTTGATGAGATGAGATAGCAAAAGGTTTTTTCCCATGTACTTCTCTCTCATTTGACAGACATTAATCGAAAGTAAGAACTATGTTGATTATGGTTATTAGCCTCGTGTTCTGGGTTGCCTTTGTTAATAACTCTCAAACTACCCAGGAAGTAACATGGCTGTTCTTACTCCTTTCAGCCACGTAAGTTTGCAAAGTCAACCTAACTTCAACTAGAGAAATTATCTCCAGAAAAATATCTGGTCGAAGTTGGGTTTGAGCTAATTAAACCTATTAATAAAAAGTTTCGCAACTTGCACATGGAAAATCCCATACCTGACACCAAAAGACTGACAAAGCATAATGACTCGCAAAATATCTATTCTGTAAATATTTTCTTTCCAGACTGGTGTTCCACAACCAGGAGCTGCAGCACCAGTTGCGCCAGCAACTGGAGGTCCACAGGCGGCAGCTGGTTACCAACAGCAACCAGCTTATGGTAGTTATCAACCTCCAGCTAGTGGTAAGTAACAAAGAAATTGAACAGTTCAAAGAGAGTAAATATCTGTGAGTAATACTAGATGAAAAAAATATGAATGGGTGACAAAAATATTATTGGGTGACAATTCTGTTTTTTCTGAATAGTGAGCAAATCAATTTTTTTTTCCTTTTTTTATGTTATAATTTAATTTAATTTTTTATTTATAAACATATAATCGGCAAGTAATCAGAATATTAAAGTAATGATGGTGTAGACAAAAATAAATGTGCTAAATAATATTGAATATGTATAGAAATGTAGCAGATTACAGCCGTTTCTGGGCCTCCCCCCACCAGTATAACGTATTAATTGCTTTTTTGTTGTTTAGTAACATCAAGGCGATGTGACCTTGAAGTGTCTGGTGCATGGATCATTCAGAATTTTTTTTAAATGAGATTTTGTGTGTGTGCGACATAATGACGTAATTACATTTGGTTGGTTTGTGTGTGTATGTGTGAGAGAGAGAATGCACGGTACAGGGTTTCGTCGAGTGCTTGTCTATGTACAAACATACGTCTGCATACTTTGAAGATTCACCAAGTAATTAATGTTCCATCGGTGTGAGCCCACCAAGTTAGTACGTCTACATACTACACTTTCAACATTGAAATGTGAGTCTGAAGGAGTCTTTACACTCAGACAAGACGACTTTGAAGTAGTGGGTTTGTTATACATGGTAATGTTAAGATTTGACATTATCCGTCAAGTGTACTCTGTACCAGTTTGTACAGAATAAACACACGTCTGCATACGACTTTGAAGTAGGTTTTGGGTTTGACATACACGGTAAAGTTAGGATTTGACATTATCGTTCTTGTGTACTCTGTACCAGTTTGTACAGAAAAAACATGTCTGCATAACGAGTTGTGATCGTGAAGGCCATCATTCAGTATATGAGATAGATATTCAGTAATTCTATAATTTCTTTATAGTGTCTTAATGAAAATTTTGAATGATATTGAATTTTTTGAATGCTAATGAATACTTTATATTTGATGTTGAGAGAATGAGTTTTTCAATAAGTGGTCTTGATTGACTTTTAGGTTACTATGGTGGTCAACCACAGGCAGCGCCTGTTCCGGGAGGTGTACCGCAAGGAGGATATGGATTCCCATCTTACGGATATGGTGGCGGCCAGGCTGGAGGTCCTCCGAACTCGCAGGACAATTAAACATAAAGAAATGTAAGTATTTTCTAGAGATCAAGTTTAATACTCTTTTGAACGTCTATCACATGGTTATTTACTTTGGAAAACAATAATTTTTTGCCTGTTGCTATTGGTGGATTTATATTTTTTGTGTATCGAATTTTTCTTATTTGGTTTCGTGATTTGATTTATGTATTTCAGGAGCATTCCTCTTTAGGAATGCGTACCGCTCATTAATATAATTACTTTCTATGTGGTACCGATGTTTCAAAGGGTGTTCTGATCACACATTTTATACTAAGAAAAAACTTTTTTGAATTGCAGTCAAAGAACTTCTTCTGAAGGAAATAACGTTGCATTTATTTTGACAGTGAAGCCTCGAAGTCTTTAAAAGAATAGTTTTATGAAATCTTCTGCTCACATTTTGTATTCAGTCGATCAAAAAACCTATTCTCCAAAGAATTTTTTTTTGACAAAGTGTTGCACTATTTTGCAGTATGTCATGAAAAGTATATACAAGGGCTCTTCAAAAAGTAACAATTGAAATGTTCCTCAAAAAATATTGTTCCAGTCCATCAGAACAAGAATAATCAATGCACAGCATATACGAAAAACTATCATATTGAAGTTGTGAAATTCTCTTGGTATTCATTAAATAACATCATAAGTACTTCTCAACAAAATTATATTGAAACCTTACCATATTTGACTATTATTTTTAATTCTGGTGGACATCCACAATTCTTTTAAACTTGGTATTATGAAATCAATATATAAATCAATTGACAACCTTCAAAACATTTAACTAATGACTAATGATATCTTAACTTTTAACACACCGTTTCTTAGGAATTTCTAATTTTTCTTCAGCTACAAGATTAAATTAATATTGTCGAGAATTTTCTAAGCATGTAAGTTTGAAATAATTTTCTAGATAAAAAACTACTCCTTAGTTGATACTGTGACTGCTAATAAATCAACTCAGATTGGTCTTCTGCTTTCAGAATATCCCAATAAAAATGTTTGAATACATTTCAGTAAATTGTTCACAGTTTTCCAATTGAATGAAAATTTTAGAAATGATGAATGTGTGTGATCAGAACACCAATTTTTTCCAGGTGGTGATTGATGCAGCGATATCAGATTTATATATTTACAGATTTTAAAGGTGGGCCGAAATTCTCCACTAGGAGCTTCTGGAGAATATTTTCTTATTCGTTAAGAAAATATTTTAAACAGCATCTGTCCTAGTAATAAGAGAACGTATTTATACAGCCATTTTGTCCAGCCTATAGAGAAAACAACAGCAGTGATTTGAATTTTAAACACATAGCATATAATAGAAATAAGTTTGGTTTTGTTCAAATATATCATCATTGACATACAAATTGGAATGTGGTTCCAATGAAACAAAATTTCAATTTCAATATTCACTATATTTTACTTGTCCCATGCAGTGTAGTTTTGTTTTTGATTTTGGTTACAATATCACAATTATATGAATCTGGATTGTTTGATTTTTTTCATTTATTTTGAGTTTTCTACGCATCAATTTTCCAAATGATTTTTTAGGCTATAGATAAAAAGAGAAAAGTGTGTTAGATTATTTGTAGGGACCCTTGGACTGGGAGATTGGATCTTTAATTTGGTAAGATCATTATCGAATTGCATTTGATTTGTATATTTTTGTTTAATACATTTCTATTCCGGTGAGTGACCAAGACTATCCTTGAAAAAATATGTCTTTGATGTGTTTTGCGGTAAGTTTTCAACGGGAGGACTATTATTCAAGGGTAGGTACAAAGTTTGTTCACGAAGTGTTGAAATTTATTTGGAAGCAGAGAAAGAAACAATAGAATTGTTCTGTCTCCTTTTAGAATTTTTTTAACAGTTTATCATTTGAAGTTTATGAGAATTAAGAATATATCTTGAGAACCTGTTTGGGTATTATTTGAATTCTACATTGAATTAAAAATAAATTGCTATATGTTTATTGATTCATGCATATATTTTTGAAATATTTCTCTCAAATCCGACTCTAAGTCCCAATCAAAAGCTCCATTTTAGATACGAGCAAATTTTTCATTCTGTAACTAGTATATCAATTCCGATATGTGATGGAATTGACCGATACTTGATGAAAATCGGTCTCACAATAGTGTTACGTGAATATATCCGATATAAGATATGTCACTGAAGAAACGACAAACACTGTCCACAAATTAAACCAAGTAGAATTCATGTAAGAAAGTGATATTGTCACTACAAAAGATCCTGTGAGAAATAGAACTGCCCTTTCAGTTTTATTAAGATACCAGTCTACATAGGTTGTTCACGTTAAGAAGAGAATGACGTCACAAGATGACAAGTTATGGCGTTGCTAACTGTGCACTATTTCGAACTTTTAAATTTTTTTTTACTGTTGATATGTTTATACTGTTTTTACTATTTTTATATTGCTATTATTCTTACTTACATTTAGTATTTGTTGGAACTTTCTACAATGCTTTAGGCATATTAAATATATGCAGGTCTTATCAAACGAAATGATTAGTTCTGAAAAGAAAAGAATGACTGACAGTTTTCGAGTTTTTTTTGATTTGGCAACGTCTGAAATTTTATTATCAGTTGAGCAACTTACAAAATGAAATGTTAGTAGTTTCGTTGGTGTTTAACGCATTTCAGTGGGAATTTTAGCGTTGTTATGTTGGATATACAAAATTACCAAAAATAACGTCATTCTCTTCTTAACGTGAACAGCCTATAACATTAATATAATAATCCTCAATTTCACTTCTAATGAATCTAGCTCAAATCTACATTCAAAATTGGTTAAACACATTTAAAATTATTATTTGAATACAACCAATATTTTAAAACTAATGAATGCTAAATTTCCATTGCACATTTCGCTCCGAATCTTGTCACATGACCACCATTGAGTATGTTCCCAAGGAAACTGGTGTTTTTTTAGACATAGTAATGAGCAAACTTTGTGTATTGGAATCCCACCTGGGTTAAGGAAAGGTTGATTTCCCGCAGTACGGGTCCATCTCACTTTATATTGTAATTTACTTTGTACTGCAGCTGTAAGCTGCCACAGTGTATAAACATTAAACATAACCTATAATCCTGCCGTGTTTTGTTATTTTTGTTTGCAGATCCTCCTCCAAAGCAGGTGAGTATTTCCCAAAATTTCCGCGTTGTTGACCTCATTGATGATTGATTTATTGATTGATGGTTTATTTACACATACATTTAATTTGTATCGTGAATTTATTGAGTGATGATTTATTTACACATAGATTGAATTTGTATCGTACACATATACTCTTTATATTTATTGTAAAGTATGGTATTTGCCTATTAGTGGCTTTTGGTGCATTTATATTCTGTCTTAACAGAAAGCATTTTATCCGTATATATATATTTGCAAGGTAACAAGTTGTAGAAGATATGAGACTGGTACTTCATACTTGTTTATTCATATGAAAATTATTTGATACATTTTTTAGTTTCACATGACAATTTGTGATGGTACAAGTGATGAATACTTTTCAAGGTTGTCGCTTGATTGTTTTTAAATGTTTATAATTGTTGAAAGAAATGGTAATCTATTAAAACTAGATATTCACTTGAAAGTCAGTTACAAAAATATAAAATAGGTATTGTTTGTATTTGAGTCAACTTCTACAAATGCATATAAGAGTATAACAAACAAAAAGCCCATTACAATTTTATCCAATCTACAACTGAAATGCTTCAATTCAATTAATCTGCAAGTATCTAATGACATTTTTTTATCGACTTTTATAGACATATTCGTCTTCCATAATTTGATAAAAATTTTCAGTTTTCTATCATCAATATTTACTCTTTAATGTTTGAATTCTCATCTGCGTATTCTAGTAAACTGTGCCTCTTTTGCTTTGTTCTAAATTATTGGTACATTAGTTGAGCAGAGACTTCAGCTTTCAGTGCTTTAGGAATACCCGTTTCATTTGGTTAAATTTTTTATACTGGTTAACAAAAAAATATCAACAGACTTTTAACAAGGCATCAAATAAGGATTATTTAATTGAATAATGACGTACATTTTGTCAAATCTAGGAAGAGACTTAAGAATTATCTATCTCTCGCTTTCATAGTCTGCTAATGAATGACAACTTTCAGAAGATGAGAAACTTGTGCGAGCTAAGGACTAACGAGGAATTAACCTGTGATTTCAACATGAATTATCAAGACAAGAGTGAATTGAATAATTATTTAGACTTGAAGAGGGTTCTCGTTGTATTGGCAAATGATCACTCTCTTTAGAAGCAATACCAAGTATCACCTCTCGTCTACAGTCCTGTTTTGATTCCAAATGGAGTCCTTCAATTACCTTTGATGCATTCAAACACAATGTTTTGAAGGTAACTTGACCAGAATGAAAAAAATGATTTGACTAGGGCGGAAGGACTTCGGTTGATAGCCAGTTGAGCAAAATTGTAATTTTGTTCAATAAATTACGATTATTATTATTATTATTATTGATTTGACTAGCGGTTCGAATGTATGCAAAAGTGTATAGGTCTTGAGAGAAATTAGTTTTTTGTTATTGTCTGAAAAATATAAATAGTGCCCCTTGTATGTAAAAATTTCCAAGAATTTGATATTCAATTCTAATTTAGCCATAAGGTTTAAAGAATATTAATGATATTGAAAGTTATTCATTGGTAAAATCAAACGGTCATTCAACGATAGTACTATTTAATAATTTATCAAAATTCAACTTTTTCAACTTTGGAACAAAATAATGTTGGATTTTATGCATGTATATTCAAAAAACAAAAAGTTACTTTAAATTTATGTCATTCACTCCCAAATTGTTTTGTAGGGAGCAGGGGGGTTATCCTGGTCTATATTGTATGTAACTTACAATTTCAACTTTCATAACAAAAATCTCATTCTGAAATAAAGTCTCGATTTTTAAAATTCTACTTTCTTGATAAAAGTTACGTTTACAGTGGCTGAAGGTACCAGGGAAATGATTAATTTGAAGAAAATGAAAAAAATTCAAAATTAAGTTGTACCAGACAAGGAGTATAATCTGCGGTTGCTCTGTTGTATTGTTTTTTTTTTAATTGACGATTGTAAATTATATGTATATGACATTATTGTTCGCCAGCGAGCGGCCTATTTAGATGACGAAAATGATTTTGAAGAATGTCTTGATAACTGATGTATTTTGTTATAATATCCTTTAAAGTGTAAGGAGAACAACATTTTCAATATGAAGACATTATTTGGTATCGATAATTTATCATGTGAATACTTTTCCACTTTGAAGAGACTTGGAATGGCTTCCTTATTATCTATCCTTAGGCACCTTCAGGAGCTAAGAGAATATCTGTGATTGCAAACAAGACATAGCTTATAAACTCGTGGGGTCTCCGGTTATAGTAAACATATTTTATTTGTTGGATATTCTGCAATAAATACGTAATGGAAATAAATATTTGGAAAGAGATCCAAAACATGTATTCTTTCAAAAAACTAGAACTGCAACTCTCCCAAAAAAGCACTGTTTCCAAACACCAGAACTGCAACACTCTTCTTGACGCGTTTGATCAACCAAGTTGTCGTCAGGAAAGAAGGCACGTGACGTGAAACGTGTGACAAGAATAGTGTTGCAGTGCTGGTGTTTTAATACGATGCTTGTTTTGGGTTTATTTTGTGCTATAGGTTCCAGTTCCACTATTCATTCTGGAAAGATATATAAGACTTCTGAAGAGTCTTAGTATCGCGTAAACTGGAATTTCATATTTTTATTCTAAGGTTAAGCTGATCAGAATGAAACTGATCAAATTGCTTGTTTATCAAATTTAACTCCCTCATTTATAAAGATGTGCTTTACAACAAACCGCCTCTCACATGAAAACTTGAAACAGCGGTTTGAACTTGTGAATTTATTTACCTGGTCTACATTGAAATGCAATTTTGTTCTTGAATAGTGTGAGTATTCGAACCTACAATTGATATCTTTTAGCTGGACCGAATTGTGTGTGCTATTTTCTCTGAATTGTTTTCTATATTGAAACTGTTACATAGGTAAGGTACTATTTTTCTCTATTTCATTTTCATTTTGAGTATTATTGGCTTAATATGTTAGATGATTATTTCACCATTTATTTCGTTTTTGGATTACAGCAGATATTGATTTATTATAGGATAGTACTTTTATCAAGAACAGTTGACGTTGAGATTCCCCTCCTTTATCCTTGAAGTTCCAAAATTGAAAATAATATATTTTTCGTTTGGCCAAAATTTTATTGTATCCAGTATCAAATTGTGACTCTTCAAAATACACAATTGTCATGAAATTACACTATACTATAAGGAAATTCATAATCTGGAAATTAGAAATTACAAATTAAACAGAATTAGAATGGAGTCTTGAAAGGTTCTATTTTGAGACCCCCAATGTTTATTGTATACTGGACATGTTCCAAATTTGGAATTATATAATCAAAAAATATTTGGAGTGGAGGGGAGGTAGAAATCTCGTCAACTAATTAGATTCTATATCGTGCACTGATTTATATTATTGTGTATATTTCTGGTATGTTTGAATATATTTTTATATTTCTACATTTTAATTGTTTCGTATTGGTCATATGTTTGTTGTTTACCAAATTCCTAATTGATCTGAATATAGAAAGGCACCCTGATTTATTTATATTAGTGATTCTATTGAATTTTTCATTGCACCTTGGATATTCTATATTTTTTATGCAGTTTATTACCATTAAGCCATTAATATGATCTGCTTGTACTTTGACTATTTCGTGCTGTTTTGACTTGTGGTATTTTGAAAAATTCAAACAAGTAATCCCACTTTCTGATTACTTGTTTCAGATGCTGCTGGTCAACTTTTATTTATAGTTTGAATGCGTCTAGATGTTCCCTTCATCAATTCATTTCAGGTTAGCACATTTTTTACTTTAGTTTTATATCCTCATTTAATGCCGTTCACTGAAAATATTGATAGTTATTTGCTTGATAACATACTTGGTGGAAATTAATAATAACACCATCCATGATAAGAATTGAACAATTTTCACAAACATTCAATTCTACTTAGGAAGCTAAGGTGTTAGCAAAACACGTCAAGAAATTGAAATTTTTGTGAAAATGGTGTAAGTAATTATTATCATGGATAGTGATAATATTTAATTGAGAATTAATTTGGGGATTCTTAAATGCAGTTTTGTATGTGAAGTGAATGTTGATTTTACTACTGGTTGTTAATTTTGATGTAAATGATAATTAAACATTTATAACTAACTATCCGCCAGTACCAATGTTATGTCCATGTGTGGATTCTCAAATAAATGAACAGTCTAAAGTGAGTGGGTCTATTCGACCCTCCACCGCAACCCATAAGGGTTTATTGTGGCTCACACCTACTCACACTCGGCCAAATAAACCCAACTTCTTAACGAAGCCGATTAGTTTGTATGGTGAGTGGTCTTTCAGGTCAGATGGTGAGAGTACGGATCTGTTGAACTCTTAAGAACCTGATTCGGTCTCCAGCGAGGCAGAGGCGATACACACTGTCTTCTGACAGTTCAAGTCTCTGTATATGATGATTCAAATGACAGTGACCTGTAAGATGGCCTGTTAGGCACCGTAGTTCGTCCCTACTGTAGTCAAACAACTGTTTGGTATCAACCTTTGAAGGGTGAATAAACACCTTCTGCCAAAAGTTCATAAATCTTCTTGCCATTCAGGTGTTCAATGTTTTGCGATGCCAATGACAGGTTCTGGTCCGATGAAGCCGCTTGCAATCACCCTCCTTTGCAAGAGAGTCAGCAGCTTCATTGCCAGTATGGCCAGGAATCCAGACCAGAGACAATCTGTTAAGTCTTCCTATCGAGGAGTCATTTCTGGCAGTTTGCTATCAATTTAGACATTGCTCGGTGGGAGCCAAGAGCTTCCAACGCCGCTTGAATGTCCGAGAATACTTTTATTGACTTATGAGTGAGGTTGGATTTATCCAGTAGTACGCTCATTTGATAACAATAAATTATAACTGCATACTTTACTTCAGTTACTCTTTGTAATTATTTCATTCATTTCACATTCGCTTTCTTCACTCTGATCTGATCCGAGTCCTAATTCAAACTGTCTCAAAACTCTTACCACATTCGAATATTCTCGTTTTTTCCAATCTTTTGGTGTTCACTTCTCAGAATCTGGTAGACGCTCCCTGATGTGACACGATGTTTTGTCGGTTCTTTGCATTTAACTTCAGAGAAATATCTCGTAACCAGAACTTGTTCGTTGTCATTCTAGAGATCTCAAACTTCTCGATATTGTTAAAAAATTGCAAACTTACTGATGAGCCATTAAAAATAGTTTAGGTGTGGGAGGCAAAACACCAAGAAAGTATGTATTATTCAAAATATATTTGTCTTGTGGAAACATTATTTTGGGTTACATTCTGAAATATATTTCATATAGTTAAACTTTATTAATTCTTATACAAAATGAAAGATTTTGAAAGTTGAATTACATTTTTAAATATTTTTTCCACCTCACCATTTGGGACAGTTCACAGAGATGAGAAAAACTAACGAAATATTTTCATATACTATATTGAAACATGCATAGACTTTTTCTTTGGTGAGATGAAAAACTTTGCAACCAAATTCTTTTTGCTCAGAATTGTTATGCCTGTTTTTATAGTTAGTTATTGTGTTGAGATATCAAAAAATATTGTACACCATGGTAAGATTCGCCAGTAGATTTGGGAATAATACAACAGATATTTAAAGTTGAGAACTTTGCTAAATTTCAAATAGGTTTAGTCAAATTACCGGGTTTACTAAATTTCAAATAGGTTTAGTCAAATTACTGGGGATGCTCAAATTATCAAAGATTATGATCCAAATGAACCAAGTTTAATCATTTGAAATGTGTGCAAATAAGTCATTTTCGAAATTTCATCGAGAAAATGTTTTGATAGTATAATGTTTACATAGATTCCCAAGAATTTAGATCAAAAAGATTTCATCTCAAATTATTGCATACGAAAGCATTTGCTTAGCACTTGGACCACGAATTTTGAAAAGTTTTCCACCCCAGAAGCAGGTGAGGGTCCCTGGTCACTATATGCCATCTTAAACTGGCACAAACACATAAACCGAAGCGATACCAAAATCTCCAATACTTATCTAACCTACACCTAATGAAGGTACTCCCAACTCAAACCAACGCTCAGCCTATACTGTTGAATTTAATCTTCTGTTTCCAAGGGCTGTGCGTACTTGCTATAGGACCAACGTGGCCCATTTCGGCCCAAGTACACTGAATGTGTTGAGCAAAATTTTAAAAACTATGGACTGTTGGCATTTTAATCGAGTGAACTTGATATACAAGTGACATATTGCCGACTTATGTTTATTTTAATCGGTAAAGCAGGTCTAGTGCATTTAATCATGAAAGTATAAAAGCTACTCAGGCTTATTGAACTTTTTTTATCGTTTTTATGCAGTGACGGAAATAATCGTTATAATTTATTTTTGAGTATTCGGTTTCTCCAATATACAAATCAGTTGTGAATTCTGGACATTGGATTTATTATTGTCACTCTTGCAAGGTTTTTACATGATTTATATCTGGTTTTGTCAGATTTGATGGCAACCGAAATGGATAACAGAAATTTGGGATTAAGGAGAGGGCTGAAGGAACCTTGTTTTCAACCTAAAAGTAAGATATGGAACTAGGCATCAATTGACCCCATTCTAAACAAAGACGGTATTGGTAAGTTTTTCTGAAGACATGAAAAATGTTGAAGGTACCAGTTTAAATTGAAAGTATGAATCATCATTTTGTGCGGTAATATTTTATTATTCAAGGCCATCCAAAGGTATATTTCTCACTCAAATGGTGTAATCAAAAAACATCCCCAAAATCGGAAAAGAAAATATAGTTTTACATTCAGTTTCAGCATTCCTCAAACATCTCGGTGTTGTACACTTGTACTATTGTATATCACCTGTATATTACCATTTCCACCATTTCGGTGCTCAATTTCATTATAGAGTATTACATTTTTGGGGAATAACGGTTTCGGCTTCCTACTGCATCTTTGTACAAAAAATGTGACAACCTCTTGAAAAAATACCCCTTCAATTCCGAGTATTACAATTCTGAAAATCGAGAACAGGTCAAATATTTTTAAACCTGATGAATATTTCACCAGGTTGAAATATTCAAAATAAATATAATTTAGGAATCTGGAATTTAATATTTTATTGACGATTCAGATTTTGAACATTTTGTTTGAATAAGGACGAAGAGTTATCATTATCAATATAATCATTATTGAAGAATTTTAAATTTTACAGAAACATTTTCTGAACAAAATCTAGATCTTATAGAAAATTTTGCTCAAACAGGAAGAACAAAATCTACAAGTTTGATTTCATAATATGTAAATATAAAAATGTGTAGTTAACCATTTCACTAGAGATATTTCATAATCTTATTTCAGAATAAAAAATATTACTGGAGTTTTATCCAAACACCAAACCGATATTTTAGTACCTCAACACATGTTTCGATACACCAAAGGTTCCAAACATTAAACTGTACTACTGTACAAATATTATTTTGTGAGTAATAGAATACCATACATTTCTTAATGAAGAGTGAATAAAATTTCGAATTAAAAACATACATTCTGAATTTTTATGGAATCTACCACTGAGAGTTGTATCAGTGTATATTGACTTACTAATTCAAGATCTTTCTTAGAGATGTGTAATATTTGATAAATTTTGGTATAAAAGTCTACATATTGAGTATCATCTGGATCGGACCTGAAACTTAATCATGGACCAAGAATATAACTTGTATATAAATAATAGTGGTCCTAATACAAATGATTTTCTGAATTTTCAGATTTTATACCTGTTCTGGCATGATCAGTATGAGAATTGAGATTTATGGCTATTAATATTCTTGTTTGTTTATCAAAATATTCATTTTATGTATACAAGATATTCACATATAATCATGAACCATATGGATTTGTTCCTTAGAATGTTTCATATGTCTTCGTTTTAGTGATAATTTCATGATTAACGTGACACATTCAAGAAGAATCTGTCAAAATACATTTTTCTATTTTGAAAAAAGTAATGAAATGGAATATTTCAAGACATAAATATCAGTTCATAACATTTAATGAGTATTGGTTGTGTATTTAGAACTATATTTTCAATTTTTTCAATGACCCCGTTCACATGGCATCTTGAAGGAGGGTTTCTAACAACCAATGTTGGGTTAGAACCCACGTTAATTCCTGTGAACACATCATTTTCATCATACGTCATTAAGCTGATTTAATAACGCTGAACCTTTTGGAAAGAGGAAACGTTTTGAATCCGAATTTGTTGAGCAGTGTAAACTATCTTAAGAGGCTGTTCTAAACTGCACAAAAACAATGCAAAACACAAATAGAAAATACTCTGCCTGCACATATTCGATTGATTTTGGGTTTTCACAATCGTAATGATTTACGATTTTTCCTGATAGAATCAACCTGAAGTTTAGTATTATGGTTGTATTTTTGATCCCATGAAAATAGATGAATTGGCAACGTACGATGCTACCACCAATTGTACAGAGCAGAAACTGGAAATATCTGCCTTGGGACAACGTTGAATGACCTAACGATGACAATAGTGAAGGATTGTTTCAAAAGTTAAAGCTTTAATATATTTTACAACTTGTAAATTGATTAACAATTTTTTAGAATTTTTTCAACTGGCTCTCAAGATCTGTTTTTTCGGTTCTTCATCAAAAGTCAATGTGAATGTCGTCTTCAGAAATGCCCTAAAAACGAATTTGCCAAAAAAAAACAAACATTAGCAATATGTCTTGCTATTGTCTCTACTTCATGGATACCTTGGTTGTATGTTAACATTTTTAATACGTTTTCACCATACTGACTCCTGGAAAATGGGAGGAAATATTTGTCAAAATCTCCAGTCAACTTTTGTTTCAATGTTTATTTAAAGTTTGATGAATTTATGCTTGAGATGTTCAATAGAAACATACTTGGCTTAGTAATTTTACATTATATTATTGCCAAATATTTTTGTATAGCATAAAGAAGCAGGCTTATCTGAAGCAGAATTTAGTTCAGTTTCCATATTGGTTGGGCTTAGGCCTTTCAACGATGACTTATTTTTTTAATTCTCACAAATTCACCGAAAACGATCGCCATTGATGGATGCCAAAAAGATACTAAACAACTCAGCGTCTTCAGACTTGAAACATATACTTTATAGATTCGGTACTTTCGAATAAAGTGATTTTCAAACAACTACTACCATCTGTAGGTTAGGACAGCCAGATTTCATATGAGTATCTCTCTCTGTATCTGTAGATTAGGGAGGGTGAGTGTAGACCCATAGCACTTAGGCCACATGTGACCCATTGTACATCCTTTCAAGTAGTTTCCTTCTAGGTCATCGTCCATTCTGTCTTTTTCAGGAAGGTGGACAGGTCACTAGGAGACATCTCCTTTATATTGGCAGTTGAAGGCCAAGACTCGCCAATTACACACTCTTTTTGGCAACCTTGAGATGTTTCACGGCGGCCTTCGTGAAGGTTTTGGAAGATGCAGCGACTTAACTGTCGTTGCACGGCTTCTTCAACCTTCTTGAGATTCCCTTCGTGGAGGTTCTGAAGTGAGTGCGCTTTCCTGCAGGGCAGCCAGTTCCTTGCCTTTATTCAAGGCAGAGCCCTTGGCGCCCGCCGCAGGAAGTGTCTTTGCTGGTGGAGGTGAAGTGGGGGAGAAGGAGGATGCACTTATAGTTGCTGCCCTTGCTGCCTATATCGCTCTTTTTATTCTTTTGGCTTCGGCGCCGCAAATGCTCTTACGCAATGACCTTTGTATTATATCACGAGATGATCTGCCATGTCCAGCCTCATTCCAAATGGTAGATTGTGGTGGACATTTCTGTTCATCCTCAGCCACCGCCATAGATTGAGGTGAGCATTTCTGTCCAGCTTCGTGATTCGTTTTTGTTTTTTCTGTGTCTGTTTTTGTGTTTGTTTCATCCATGTGTATTACCACAAGTAGCAGGAGAAGAGTTGGTCACTCTGACAGAGCCCCGCATTAGCAGAGGAGGGCTGATCACATGAGATTTCGCACAATCCGCCAAGGGGATCGTTCGTAACCATATATCACCCTGCGGCCATTCAGTTGTCGGCACGATTCCTCACACCTTAACTTGGGTAGGCTGGTCCACGGTGGTATGTTTCGCAAAGGCTTCTGCCACTAATCAGGAGTCCGACGACCCCGTCCGTAAGGCCACATTGGCTTCTCGGACAGGGCTCTCGGTCTCCTGGCCGTTTCTCTATCCGCCACCTGGGGACGCGCCCGATAGGTAGCCCAACCTACAGGTTCATATGAGTAATAATTGATTAAGATTTTCTGTCTTTTACTGTTTAATGAATTGAAGAGACAGCTGCTGCTTTTATTGTACAAAGGAAATGGCTGACTTTCAATCCATTTTTTGAATTGTGTTATTGATCTCAATTTTGACTTTTGTTATTGAAAGAATTTTAATCTGCAGTTTGTTGAATTTGATTTTTTAGAAGAAGGTCACAATGTGGAATGGAGTTCCAGATGCAACTTATCCAACTTATCCACAGATTCCTGCAGTGCTTAGGAATCTACTTCAGAATTTTTTTTTCTTTATCGAAAGTGTATTCACCTGTTTCAGTAACAAACCAGAAAGAAAGAGATCCTTGCGTACTACCTGTGCGCCATCATATCGACAGGTCGAGAGCCGGTGGTATCAAGATATCGCAAATCGAAATCATAAATCGCTCAAACGAGTCTCTGATCCCGCAGTTCGGTTCACGCATCAATGGTCGCCCACTTTTTAGTGTTTACTAACGATGCGAGCTGAATTTCAAGCGGGGCTGGCCGTACTCCAGGACGATTTAATATGATGGCCCTACTTTCACATGTCGGTCGCTTATACTCTATGATGTGTCGTGATATTTCTTCTTTTTGTTCTCCGCGATCACCAAAAAAGATGAAATGCCAAATGTCCAGCAATGATGATCGAAGAAATGGGAAATTTCGCTGAATGAGAGTAGATTATTTAGTTTTTCGATGATTATTACTTATGTCGTGGGGACAAAACCATTACAGTTATTTCTGCTTATGAAAAATAATGCACATTATATGGACTGTTCAAAATATGAGGTGAATGTTCAAATTTCGCGAGCTACGTACATTGCATTAGCAATTTTTTAATGTTGGTCTTGGTCTTGAACATACGTACACCGTTTGAGAAGTTTAACATGTTTAGTTTTGTCATCAGAGGCATAAAAGTTAGAAGTGTTTTGAGTTTCCAGCAATATTCTGATATCAAAAAAGTGGATAAAAGAATTTGCATCAAATTTGGGTAGTTTGCTCAAAAACACTTGAAATATTGAAAGTGACATACGGTGATTGTACTCTGAGTCTGAAAAATGTTGACAAGTGGTACTAGCTTTTAACAGAAAGTCGGGAAGATGCGAATGATGACGCTCTCCCTGGACGACCCAACACATCAACAACTTATGAAAATGTTGAGAAAGTGAAGAAAAGAGTAAAGGAGAATAATTGAATTACTATTGGTGATAAGTTACTGGGGATATCGGTTTATAGGTTGGCTCATGCCATCAATTTTTTTTGAAAATTTTAGGCATGAAGCGTATGGCATCGAAGTTCTTTCCAAAATTGATGAATTTTGACAAAATGAATAATGTTGCAAGAACATCACTTAAGAATTGTTAAATGACGTTAACAGGGATCCAAATTTACTTTAAAGGGTCATAACTAGTAAAGAATCATGGGTATATGGTTATGACAAAGGAAGAACCCAGGAAAGCAAGACTATAAAAAGCACGTCAAGTTGGATCAAATGGCTTTGCTCAGTGTTTTTTTGATTACCGTGGCGTAGTGCTTCAGGAGTTCTTGCCACATGGTCGTATGGTCAATACGGACTATCATCTTGGAGTTATGTGCCGCTTGC
>WOGN01000323.1:0-26721 GCA_015342105.1 Leptinotarsa texana
CTATTTTGGTTTGGGTGATGAATAGGGGGTCGTGAACAATTTTTTTAACAAAAAGGGGTCGCGCTTTAGATAAGTTTGGGAAACACTGTTCTGGAGTATCGATAAGTATACTAAAATAATGCCGCCGAAGTTACGTCGTTGCTTCTGCCTGATACACCATTGTCACCGCCAAGACTATTATCGTTACCAATACCAACTTTTTCTAAAGATGACCCTAGGCTCTATCCAGAAGTTTTCAGTGCTACTTTGATCCAGTATTTAATAGATAATCCAATTAAACAAATTAAACAATAAGATTTTCCGCGTGACTCTTCGAGGCGACAATTTTCCGAGTATTATTATGAAGGGCATTTACAAACGGTTTATTGCTTCTGTTGCAAGCTATTTTAAATTCATGTCCAATTAATGAATATTTTTCAATTATACTGGAATGTACACTTGACGTTTTACACGTAGAGCAAATTAGTATTATAATAAGATTTGTCTATTTTAATACAGAAAATATAAAGTTGGAAATAAGGGTGCATTTTTTAGCTTTCTATACAATTATCGATACACCTGGCGCTGGATTAACGTCATTTATAGTACTTATCATGCATTGTTTGGAAACTTTGGTGTAGTAATGAATATTACTGGAGTTTTTCCCAACACAAAATCGTTATTTTTAACACCTCCATACGTGTTTCGATCACCAAGTGATCATCTTCAAGAGGAAGATTATAGTAGAAAAACTAAGCGAAATTAAATTGGAACTCCGTGTTAGGAATCACACGTTAAAAGGTAAGACCTCGTTAGTCGTTAGCTCGCACAAGTTTCTCAACTTCTGAGAGTTGTCGTTCGTATGGGGGCGGCAGCTGATTAACGGAAAAACAGATTTTGAACAGATTTTTTAAATTAAACAAGTTAAGGGAGCAGGGCTATAATTATGAATCACATATGCACAGTAAGTATATTGGTCTTCAAAAAAGATAGTTGGAACTTAATCTCCGCGCTTTCTATGTACCATACGCTAGCCACAATTCAAATTTAATAATAATAATACCAAATATGTCATGAATATGACCTTAAAATCATTATCTGAAAGAAGATGGCCAAGCAGAATAGATGCTATCAAACCGCTGTTTACAAATTTACCAGAAATTTATGATGCCTTATATGAAATACCGAACGGTATATCATATGATCAGAAGGGAAACTATGACTCTAACTGTCTAGCAGAAAAATATGCTCTTTTTCATTCATTTGCTCACTAAATATAAAAAAGTTTTTGATAAAAATTAGAACCGACGCAAATTTTGAAGAAATTGTAAATGATGCCATGAAAATTGCCGAAAAATTAGATGTCGAGGCTGAATTTGAAACTTCCAGATCCAGACCCTTGAGACGTCGTAAGACGTCTCTAAGGTGATTTGATTATGAACACGAAGAGCATACTATAAATGATCCGAAAACCGTTTTTAAAATTAATGTATTTTTTTATATATCAGATCAAACTTTATCCTCCCAGGACGAAAGATTTAATTTATTGTGTGACGTGTTCAATTTTTTATTTAAACTAAGTGACAACCAAGATCAACGTTGATTGATAAGTAGCTGCAAATGAAGAAGTAGCTGCAAATGATTAATTGGATATTAACGCCAATGATTTGCGCGAAGATATCGTGTCCTGCCAGACGATTTTGGAAAAATTAAATAATGATATGGTGAAAATTCTCGAATTTATATATTTAAACAATTTGACAGCTCTTTGCTAACTATGCCAGTTAGCGTGGCAAGCGCGGAATTATCTTTCCCTAAATTAAAACTTATTGAAAATTACCTGCGCTAAGCAATGACCCCAGGAAAGATTAAAAAATTTAGTAACAATATCCATAGAGAAAGCCATATTAGACAATATAGGCACACTTTACACGACATTATTAGGGATTTCGCAAATGGAAAAGCGGGAAGAGTGGAAAAGAGTGGAAATAATATAATTTAAGTATGTTTATATTCTTACATATTTCAGACTCTTGTGTTTTTCAAATATAGCATACGTGATAGTTAAATCAGTATTATTAGAAAAGTCACCTATTTTGTTATTAATATTTGAGTAAACAATTAGATATAACATCATAAATAAAGTATATATACATTCATTTCGTGTTTTATTTTTCCCAGTAGTTGGCAAGCGGAAGATAACTGGTTTTACCTATTTACGGAAATATTATCTAAGTATATAAAACTGGAGAACATTCCTTCTGGTCGAAATCAACAAATAATAAATAAACGTAAGTTGAAACATGAAGATTCGTGAAAAAAGAGGCTCTTCTTAGGTTTCGCACACAGACGCTGTGGGGCGTCGGCGCGGCCTTGATTCCCGGTCTAGTTTCTAGAAATGAAAGGGAGCAGATCGAGAAACTTTTTCACTATTGGTGGCATAATGGCCACCATTTTGAACGGTTCATACAAAAATAATTGAGTAGGTCCTACATGTTTCATTTTTTAATTTAATGTCTCCTAAATTACTATTACTACTGTTACTAAAGGATCGAAATGTTACTGCTATTTTGCCAAGAGAGTTTATTAATTAATTTCAATCTGAATGAATTAGAAAATTATTCCTCTCAATAGGGACAAAATTTAATTACTTCTTCAATGTTTGAATGCGATAATATGGAAATACTTTCTTATAATTAGAATATCGTTGGAAAGAGACTCAAAAGTCCTCCAAAATGCAAAAGCAACTTGACACTGAAAATATTCCTTGAAACTGTTCCCTACTAATATATACTTAAAATCTTAAAATTTTCGTATTTTTGGAAGCAATGTTTATGTAGAATTTCAAACTGATCCTTGTATATGAGAAATTTATAATAATCAGTGTTTTTCATTCAATCGCAATCATATTGATTAGTACACACGCACCGCTCTAAGAGCGCCTTGAGGATTTTTCGGTAGTGCTTGTTTTTTTGCCCTTAAAAAAAAGTACTTTCAGTAATTTATCCCACCTTATCATTTGATTTTGAGACCTTTCCGATAATGAAGAAAGCATAACCCAAAAATTCAGATATAATTTGCCACGAACTTTCATATATTATGAAATTTTGAGAACTTTCCACCTGTGGAAAAAAATTGGTCTCTCCCCGGTATGTGAAACTAACTAACTTGTTTCTATTAGCATTTTAAAGTAGTTTTATCAAAATATATATCAGCTAATCTCTCACTACAAAGTGGGGTGTTTAATTGTCTGTATTATATTATTTGAATATCTTCTTCGGTACATCGTTTAAATCGGTTCATTTCCTGTATAAGTTATTAGCACTCATTATTTTTATATGTATTTATACACACTCGTTAAACGGTCGCCGAATGCATAATTAAGAGAAGAAGTTTAGATTTTAACTGATAGTTAAGTGTATCTAATTGAGAATTATTATAGATAATCAATGACGGGAGTATACTAGCCAATCAGAGTTGGAAGATGTGTTATAATAAAAGGCAAACATTTTTGCAATGGTTATTTGCTATCTGATTTCATAGTCGAATGTTAGATTTTATTGTTGTGGAAATGGCCGCGGTGGTAGTGCGCCCGACTCATGATCGAAAGGCCGTGGGTTCGATACCCGCCTCGAACAGATATTTTTCTAGAGACAATTCATTTGGTTGGAGCTGGGATGATTCTGCAACCGTGTTAGGAATCACACGTTAAAAGACCTCGTTAGTCCTTAGCACAAGAGTTGTCGCTTGCATGGGGTCGATAGCTGATTAACATTGACACTCTTGTATAGGTGAAAATGTTTCTTTGTGGGACAAAAAACTTATGAAATTTGAGCTATGACGAGAGCATGCTCTAATTTCAGAGTTTTGATTGTGGAATTGGAATTTATTTTGAATTTTGTTTTCAAAAAACTCATAAAATTGAGAAGGCGAAGAAATGAAAATTTCTTATTGACAAACCTCAGTAGGGAAAGAGTGAAATTTGAATTCAAATCACATTATATATTGGAAAATATGAATACTAAATAATAACAAATAAAGTATGTAAATTCTCAAAAAGAACTGCAGTCATTTTCAATAATTAAAAACTCCTATATACTTAATTTTATAATTTACATAATTATCAACTCAATTATGCAATTCGAAGGAATTATAACACAAAATAATATATTCAGTAGATTCACATATGAACATTTCAATAAACGAAGAAGAAAAGTCAAACCATATAACCTTGTTGCTGAATACTTTGAAGCAATAAAAACAGTATGGGGTTTTTTTGTTTAACTGAACCCTTTATTGGGACACAATTATAGAATTTCCGGTTGTGCTGTCGAAACTTTCAATCATTGTCAATTAGCAGAAAGGAAAATATGTCTAAAGGTAAGAATGCAAGTGAAAAAATCTGAAGAGATTTCCTGCATATGTTCATGTTGAGTAAGTGAAAATTTCAATTAATAATATATATCATTCTTGCCCCCCAAAAATGAGCTGCAGTCCTCGTGGTTTTGGTTCCTTCTCAGTGTAAGAGCTTCATGGAGCAAGAGTCGAATCGATACCTCTACGAAACCCTCCATCACTTGTAAGGATCGATTTGTAGCTTGAGAAATGGTTCTGATGCAGATTATGTGGAACATGTTCATTCTTACGAATTAGTAGACAGTTGTCCTGCAAATCTTGCGAAGAAAATCGAATTAGATAATATAGGAAACACTTGCTTCATGAGTAGCATTTTACAAGTGTTGTTCATGACGAAGAATTTCAAGAACGAGGTTTTAACGATAAACGAGACCGAAAATGTTTCCTACTTATTCACTAAACTCAAACACCTGTTCATGCATCGTTGCAGTTTCGTAAGAATGAATCATCCTTTCCACCAATCCACCAACCGATTTTAAGGAGAGTCTTTGAAGTCCACTAGATACTCGTTAGGACAACAAGAGGATTGCTCCGAATTCTTGAGGTTTTTGTTGAATATTCTACGTGAGCAGGAAAATAGCAGAATCAATACTTCTGACCGCTCTGGAGTAAATAATTCCGTACAGTCTATCTCGTCTGTTGTTTGTAGATCTTTTGCTGAAAAAATCCTCACTAGTTTACTTTGTAGTAAATGTTCAAGAGGTAGCCAATACGTATGTGACTTTCTGGAACTTCAACTACCGTTTCCTAATATGACTGATAACTAGTCCGTGCAAAGATTATTGTTAAATCATCTGAAAATAGAATAATTTTCATGCAGTCATTGTTCACTGTAGTTCTGAGGTTGAATCTGCTCATTATTACACATTGGTCAAACACGAAATGGAATGGTTTAAGTGTGACGATAGTCGTGTCACTAAATATTCTGGCAATATCTTGAATTTATTGGACCCTCTGGAGACACCCTACCTTTCATTCAATGGAAGAGAGAACATTGGCACAGATGATGGGGTGCTGCAGGTTTTTCCGAGTTTTCCTGCAGCTGAAAAACCAAATTCGTCACTGAATTCAATGAAGTCGCCTCAGAGCACCAATTAATTATTGTTGTTGCTTCATAATTTCATAACTTGTATTACCTTCTTTTTTCATGAAACTTTTAAATTCAGAGGGAAAGAGAAAGATTACCAAAGAAATCAAAACTTCTTATTTATAAAGCTTAGTAAAAAAGGGTGGAATTTGAATTCAAATCACAGTGAGAATTGGAAAATATGAATACTCAATAATATCATATGAAGTATGTCAATTCTCAAAAAAAAAACTGCAGTCATTTTACATTTACATTCACCTTTGTAATTCTCATAATTATCGACTCAATCATTAAATTCGGAGAAATTATAACACAAAATAATATACTAAATAAATTCACATATGGAGTTTTCAATAAACGAAGAAGAAAAAAATCGAACCCTATCACCTTGCTGAATATTTTGAAGCAATAAAAACAATATGAGGTTTTCTTGGTTAACTGATGGCAATTATAGAATTTTCGGTAGTGCTGTCAAAACTTTAAATTATTGGCAATTAGTAGAAAGGGTAACAATTCTAACGGTGAGAATGCATATGAAAAAATCTGGAGAGATTTTCTGCAGGTTTGGTGTTCATATGTTCATGTTGAATAAGTGCAAATTTCAACAATTGATATATCAATAAATTGAAACAGAATTGAAAGTGATTGACCAGATGTGGAATTTTGGATAAGACTTCAGGATGGTTGAAGTGTTTGATAGCGGTCTTTCGAAAAGCTAGAGATTTTGTGTGAATGCCATTAGATCTATAACCTTACTCAGCATTGAAAATTGTTTAAAGATTTGTATTCAAATTTTATTCATTCCAAAAGGAAAGCTTCAATATTTGTATTCATTAACATTTATCCGAATCACTTTTTGATATATAAGATTTGATAGGTCTTGAAATAAGTTTATTTATAAACGGCGTATTTCAAATGATAAGGTTGTATTGAGAGCGAAACATGTTGGAAATATATAATGCATTTTCGTTTGCTTTTGTTGATTCCAATGTTGAAACATTCATTTCACGTTACCTGATGTATTTTTCGTCATAAATCAAATAATCTTCAGATTCAAAAATGCGTGACTGTACAGGAAGGTTTTGGTAAAGAAGATGACAAATTCAGTCACTGCTAATTGGAAAACAAAAAAATACGTCTTGTGAAATACATCTTGCGCTCACTCGGGTAATATCTGGGTTGAAGAAAACAAAAAAAAGTTTTTCTCTACTCAAACGGTATTTTAGCACTTTAATAATACGATTATAAAGAGTTGCTCCATAAACTTGGAAAAGCATGATTATTGGACTAAATGACGTCAAACTTTTCAGAATTTCAATTCCGATTCAAACATTTTTTTCATACCTGTTATTAGCTTCCATTATTTCATGTGCGAAATTTTCTTTCCGAATACTATTCATGTTAGTGTCCACATTCGTTTTCGAGTAATGACTCACGATGATTGTGGATACTAACAATCGAAACGTCGTGAAATAACTTGGCTTGAAATCTCTCAATTTTTAAATATTATTTCATTTCAATTGTTCAATTTGTATATCATTATAATATCTTTCAGGGTTTTTTGCTCAATATAATTGTTAATTTCAGCTATTCTTTTGGATTTTCATTTGTTATTTCAGAGATTTAAAATCATTTTACATTAGACAATGGAAGTCCGAACTGATGAAATTTACCATGAAATATTGTCAACCATTATAGCCTTGAATTCATAACTGATTCACATATTTTCCTCGAAAACTAAATACATTTCCTATAGAAATCAAACCATACATTATCTGAAAGCTCAGAGTGTTAACTATCCTTGTTCACATAAAAAACTGAGAAAAAGTGATATCAAGTTTGGATTATTCCTTTGTGAACAATGCGCTTCAACTTGGTTGAATAATTAATTGAAATTGAAATACATCGTTCCTTATGTATATTTGGTTGAAACGTTTTTCTGTTGATTTGACTAGAACACATTTGGGTATTGAATGAACTCATTACGTAACATAAATCTCACCATTCAAAAGAAAGTCATTCGCATGAAAATATGTGGGATGTATCTGAAATCTTTTCTTCTATTTCGTCTTAGAAAATACCTATCTTCCACCTACACATTTTTTATACACGCTGTATATTCACCAATAGAAACAAAATATTTTCTGAATCTTCGCACTTCATTCACTGCAATTTATCAATTTCATGCAGAAAGGAAAGCATTTGCTTCATATACTATTAATTTACAGTCTGTCATAATAATACGGGACTTCAGTAATAAGTTCAATGGTCTATTTTTCATGAAATATCTCACTCTACAAGTAATTCTATTAGGTTCGTAGTTATTTTCCATTATGCACAAAGAATTGAATGGAAACTAGAACAATAGTGTTTCAACTCTTTGAATTTATAGACTGCTTTCATTTCAGTGAAATAACAATTTCACACTCTATTCACTGGAAATAAAAGAGATACCTCAATTATTCAAAGGGCAGTCATACGACAATGAACAGAAAAATTAAACAACCGGTAACTATAAGTGAAGTTCAAAGGTAAAATAAATCGATTTGATTACATGTTGAAAAACTCATCAACTTTTCAAAATGAAATCATAATGTAATATGTACAAGCATATGACATGTTGTAGGACTTACGTGGTTTTCATATACAGTGAAAACTACTGATATGAAGCTTGAGTAGCACAAACATCGATGAAATATTCAGTGGAAATGAGAGAATGGTCAATACATAAATCTGGCACTGAATATTTCTCAAAGGAATTTCATATTAGGCGACAGTAAAATATTATTTGACATTTCATAATTTTGGAAACATCAATTTTCGTTTCATCCACTTCAAAATCACTTCTTTCATATATAATTTACTTGATTTCTAGAAGATGACACCCACTTGATTTATTTTCATGTGGTAGATTTTTTAATTAAAACATCTCTATCGCTGGGTAAGTTGTCCATTGTGGAAAATTGAGCAGTGAAGAAAATTGTTGATGTTTTCTGGATTTTCACTAGTGAATAATTATTCTAACTTTGGATCATTTAATCAAGACAAAAAAAGCGTTTTAGTCAATTTTATTATCGAAGCAGGAGATGTGTTTTCATTTAGACAAGAATCAATAATCATAGAATTAAATTCTGAAATTGCTTCCACATTTAGTCACATTTCAGCCTTGTTATAGTATTGTTATTGTCGTATGTTGAAGTTAAATTATACAGGTCAACAGTTTTTTTGTCATATGAACTTTGTGATGTGTTTAGTTTATGTTGACCTATCCCCATTTTAAATATATTATAATTTTTTCTCAATCACATCCAGTTTTTTGTAACAGCTATATACTCATTTCTGACCTAAGATCTGCTTTCACATCCCAGCGTCGAAATTTCATCCCATTAACTGAACAGTGCTTTAAAGAATATTTTGAATTTACTGTGCAGCATCAAGATAAATTCTGGATCCCAGAATGTTGTGTAACGTGTGTGAGACTCCTATTTAGGTAGGCTTTTATTTGAGTCAAACAAAAATAAAAGGCATTACAACGAAGTCCAAACATACTACCCAGTATCCAACATTGTCTTCGGCCAACAGACCCATCCTACATAGTCCTGAACTATTTGTGCCGACTAGAAAGTCGGGTTTCCAGTCCGGAAGGACTTGTTCGCATAAGGAATTTGAAGATAGTGACCCAACTAATGAACCGTAAACACAAAGTGATTAAAACGATTTAGTAAGTGATACGTGACGACAGGCTGAGCTTTTGGTGTCTAGATTGAAGGACTGGAATTTACTTTCAAAAGTTTTTTATTTTCGACATTCTGACGATAAAATAAAAGCTTACTTTTCTATAGTAAATGATCACTAACGATTGTTCATTGACTTCTCAAAAACTAGTTTGAAAGCAGTGTTGCTGCATAATAGAAACGAACACCCTTCAGTGCCGGTTGCTCATGGTTTTGCTATGGAAGAGACTTGCGAAAATATGAGATTTTTTCTTGAAAAAATTTGTGGCGATTTAAAAGTTATTTATTATTTGCTTGGACTACATGCTGATAACACAAAATTTTGCTGTTTTATTTGCAAATGGGACAGCAGAGACAGTGTTAGTCACTTACTCCAGGCCGTAAAAATGTTAAAAATAAGCCTTTAGTGAACCCTTATAACATACTTTCACCACCGTTGCACCGTTGAAAAAATGTTGTAAAAGCTATGCCCAAAGATGTCAGTGGATTTTTATATTTGAAAGCGAAATTCCCCAAACTCAGCGATGCGAATATTGAAGGGAGAATATTTGTAGGCTAACAAATACGACAACTTATGTAGGATAAGAACTCTGAGGAAGAACCAGGAAAAAATCGACTGGAAATGTTTGGTGAGTGTTGTCTAAAATTTCCTAGGAAATCATAAAGCGGAAAACACAAATACTTAATACAGAAACTAATACTGTCAGATAAAATTTTGGTGTGTAATCTATTCTAAAAAAATACGTATGTTTGACTCTCATCTAGATTTGGATGCTGTGAGTGACGAACAAGGGAAGATATTCCATTAGGACGTTTACTTAATAGAAAAGCCTCATTAATGGAAATGGATCTCAGGAATGCTAACAGTTTATTGTTGGAAACTCAGGAGGGACCTACCAGAAGACAAATATTCACGAAAATCATAAATATTTATTGTACAGTAAGTGATAATTTCTCAGAGTATAATTGATTTTTGCAATTTCCATCAAAATATATATATGCTTCGACCTGTTGTGTCAAATTTTTTTCATTGATACACCCTAGTAGATTCCAAGTTTGAAATAAGTTTCCATGTGACAAAAACAGTTAACATTTTATTTACCAGTGTTCTTTGCTGGCATTGATAATTATGTTTTGGAAATATGAAGATATTTTATCAAAAACAAATCCGACGAATAACAATGAGAAGAGTAAATCATGTCTGAAAATTTCAACAAATAGTATTTTTGCATTGATTAACTAGTTGGATATTCTACAAGAAACTGGATTAGGGTTTTTTCGAATTTGGAACTAGCAGAATGTTTGAGATGGATGAATCATGCTGCTAACTCAAATATCTAGTTGAATCAGAATCACAGCACCATCAATACACAAAGGAGTATAGGAGGAAGAAAATAACTGTTGTGTAATTTCCACTAAGAAATTCGTAGTAGAAATTAGGTATATCTTATTTTCTTTATCCTACTTTTAATATGGATTTTTACAAAATAAATATATCATCAATCAAATGAAAAACGAAAATGTATTTTTAAACTCAAAATTCCTTATACCAACTACCCGGAACTACCCCATGACAGGGTTTTTGCAGTGATCTCATCCTACAACTTCTGCGACGAACGACCACACAAACAGAGGAGCATGTTTTAAAACTGAGATACTGCTGAGTTTTGAGTCTGGTTTGTCAGATGTTTGAAGTAAATACTAAATAATTGGAAGAGATACAGGTTGGTTCAATTATAAACTAACTGTTGTTATTTTGGCAACGTTTTCACTACCAGCGCCCTGTAATAATTATTTTTTCACTGAATGCTTTTTGCAATACTATTTTATACAAATGAAACTTACCAAAAATGATGTATCAGATAAAAACAAAAGATAATGCAGACATGGATGACGATTTCATAACATTGAAAAAATCCATGAACTATTAACAAAGCGGAATGAATAAAAGATGAGTATTTCATAATATCGTCAGTTTTCTTCTTAATTCTGAAAAACTGATAAGGAAACTACCAATTTTATTTTCGTACTTCTTTCATCAAATTGTACTCGTAGTAGATACGATATGAGATCATTGATGTTCCTTTTTTGTGTTCTGACACTTGTGTTTCAAGGTATTGGCCGGTTTGTTCAAGATAATATATTTGGGGCTAACTATGTAGTTCATTTCATGAATGACATGAAGTTGATTGTATATCATGAAGTATTTTTATTTTCTGCTCTCCCAAAAATATTTATCTTATGGTGTTTTTATTCAAAAAAATCCGTTTTAGATGTTTGTTGTTGAGTATCTTCTTGAAATATCCAGGTATTTCGTGATATGCTGTACCCCTTTTTCAACTGGTTTTTGGAAATATTTCATTCACAGATCATCCATCTAATTTCGCAGTTTTTTTTGGATGATCATTCATCAAAACGAGATTTTTATGGTAATCGCAGTTTACTATTATTGCATGGATTTTAACAATATTGACTCAATCAATGTCAAAAAGTTGTAACAACTCTTGGAGACTTGACAGCTACCACGTTCGAAAGTTGAAAAATACATGAATTCATATTTGAATCATCTTCAGATCTTATAAACTATCAGGTATACAAAATGTATACGATGAATTTCTTACTTATTGGTACATTCCATCATTTGGAATGGATATTTCGGTTCGCCCTTCATTACCTAACTGTTGAGCTGAAAAGTTCGTGGCCCATATACAAAAAAAATGAATGGAACTTCATTTATTTTATCATTCAATATATTTGCCTTAGAAAGCGATACATCATTTATAGCGATTATGCAATTTTTCGATAACATTTTTATAGAACGATTTCTTTGGCATCAAAACAGGTCTCAGTTTCGAAGATCACTTCCTCAATGGCTTCAAATTTCCAGCAGGACCTCTGACCTCTTGAGGTCAGAGAACAGGAAAAAATCGCTGGGGACCAGATGAGGAGAATATAGTAGATGTGGAAGTCATTTGAAGCCCATTTCATGCAATTTTGCCATCGTTTTCATTGATTCGTGATGTAGGCATTGTCTTGATGGACTAGCACACTCTTTTTCTTCAAATAGAGCCGTTTTTCCGCGACTGGATTTTTCAAACGCTCCTATAACGCTATGTTATATTCGCCAAAATATTTTTCACACCATAACCTTGCCAGCCGACTGTGGCGTCTTTGCACGCTTTTAAGTAGGTGCAGTCTATTCAGATGACCATCGTTTTGATTCGGGTGTGAAATAATGGGGCCATGTTTCATCCATTGTCACATATCAAAAAATCTGCGTTTTCATGGTGGGATAGTTTCAAACACTGCACAAAATCATCAATATATGGTTGTTTTTGGTCAATTGTGAGCTAGCGCGGCACCCACTTTGAACAGTTCTTTTGCATATCCGAATATTCATGCAGGTTATGTCCATCACGTTCCTTTGATATCATTAGAGATTCAGCTATCTTGATCAACTCCACTTTGAGGTCATACGAAATTATTTTGTGGACTTTTTTATGTTTTTTTCGGTAACAACCTCTCTGGGGCGTCCACTGCGCCCATTGTCCTCAATGCTTTGATTAAACCAACAAATCACTTCAAAACGGTAGATTTTCCTAGTGCAGTCCGAATAATGTTTCTCAAGCCATGCCTTGACGCCAAAATTAATGCTTCATTGACATACGAAATTCCTTTTATCCATTTTCTTCAAACTAACAAAAGTTGCTTGACTCGAAATGTTCTATCTCACAAACTAATTAGGTTTGTTGGAGGTTAGAGTTAACTATAAATAATATGGATTTGATGCCAGTAGCGACATCTGTGTGTTAGTCTAAGATCATTTCAGCCCAGCTTATAGCTAGGTCCTTCACAAAAAATGTGTTCTAAAGAATATAATTTTCATTAATATTTGTTGTCGTGATTTGATTTGAAGATATCCGGTAGCCATGACATTTTTTTAATGAACGTTTTTACTGGTAGCAGTATCAAACGAAAAAGATAATTGTCAAACTCACATATTACAAACACACACCTTATAATGAATATGATGATAATGAAAAATTTTCCACGATTTCATCAACAAATTTATTTGTGATAGTAGGCAATAAATTCTTAGAAACATTATTGCATCAAAACGAAAACATTGTTAACTTATTCAAAAAAAAACAATTTATTGTGTTTCGCCATACAATTACTTCTTCGAGAGTATCTAAACTAACTACATTCTACATATTCAATGCTTAATATACCATATTTAACAATTTGGAGTACTTGCATTTCAAGTAACTAATTTTTACCTAAGTTTGTAATGAATTAAATTAGTTGAGCTTATGTCCTAGTTTCCATATTTCAAAAAATATTTAGTAACGGATTGTTACTCAATTTCAATTGATCATTCAGTAAATTACCCTGAATGAATTGATTTCTAAAAATTCTAGAAGAATGAGTTTCAAACTCTTCTCTTCTAAATGTAATACATCGTATTAATGATTGAACTCATGTTCTTTACCTAAAAAGTGGTTTGCTAATGTGGAATTGATCTTTCTATTTGCAAAACTACTTTTATGCTCTTTAATTATTTGAGAAAGTTTTTTTCCTGTTTGGCTATTATACAATTTTGACCAAGAGCCACAATTCAGCTTATATACTCCGGGCATTGTTGAAAGGCTGTGGTTGTATATATTTTATCATCTGGTAAAATCAGACATCACAACCTGACCACATCGTTTTCGTTTTAAAGCATCTATAAACTATTAGTATATAGATGAATCTATATTATTTGTTATCATAGTCGTTGGAACTAGGTATAAGAATACCTTCTATCTCGATCACGCTCATAAATGAAAAGAATCTCGGCTGTCCACAATCTGAAATTTATAAACTCGTAACTTTCATGAAACTTTCCTGATATTATTACTTTCCATTACACGCAGAGAGTATTCACCGCCATCAATAATTGACCAGAAAAATTCGAACTCCTCTGAAAATCCACTGAAAAAATAATGAACCATACAATAACTTGTAATTACCATTTAGAACTTCAGTATCGAGTGTAATTACGTAATTCAATGTGAGGCGGAAAAAAATTCGGAAAGTAACTTGTACATGGATGACTACACTTCCAAATAAATTACATAAACAGGAAAGCATATAATTTTCCTTCGAGGAAAATTATTTTCTATGGAATTATATCGAAGAATAAATTGGTTCGGATCACAAAATGTGAATTATAAATATTAATGCAAATGAGGTAGGAGAATAATCGACAATCAATTTGAATACGGTAGCAGGTATTTTATTCCATATTTATATTCATCGTCAGATGCATGAAATATTATCAAATGATTATTTGCTATCAGTTGTATGGCCGATGGTAGAAGAATCCGGTAAACAGTTTTTTCTCTGATATAAATATAAAATGACATTACTAATAATTCAGATTGAAATGTGTCAATAGAACATTCAGTTTATAGACAGCAAATATTTATTTATATGTATAATTTGTTAACTCAAGTGGATTCAACAAGAATACCCCACCTTGTTTGATTATTTCCAGTTCTTCAAGAAATTGAGAACTATTTAAAAGAACTCACTTCAGTATTGAAAAATGCACATTTTATGAGAAACCTTTATAACCGCACGTGAAACAGATTGCTGGAGATGCACACCGTGGCGACGGTTGGCCATGCGCAAGCGACTGTGCGATTCTCTTTTTATTGACTCGACTATCTCTCCCGCTACACTGAGCCCAGATATTTATAGTCCAGTATATAAGTATAGTATAGTATGGCTCAATATTTTGCATATAGTGGCATACCACTATTTAAATAATCTCGCGGTACATTACCTTCATGTAACTCCAACGGTATAGGCAAGATAGCTCTCAGAAAGTAAATGTTTTCGACATAATTGATACTTTTCGGTATATTATGGCAAAAATCACACAAAATCTTTGATGTATAAGCATCTATCTGTGCATTGTGCCTGCCTCTATTTGGTCTGTCTCAAGGCTCAGTAAATGTAAAATCTACTCTCTTGGTAGATTGAAATTTACACAATTTTCATAGCATATAATATTTCTAAATTAATTATAAATTGATTTCAATTCCATTCTTTTATAAAGTAATGCACTGAAACACTTGCTTGAAGTATAGATTTCATATAAAGACTGACAAAATTGTATTTCAAAATCAGTTGTTGGCGAGTTGCGCACAAATATTTTTCTCATTTGTTAATAACAGCAACATCTGTTTAAAAAATCTGTTTAAAATCTGTTTTTCCGCTAATCAGCTACCGCCCCCATACGAATGACTACTCTCAGAAGTTGAGAACCTTGTGCGAGCTAAGGACTAACGAGGTCTTACCTTTTAACGTGTGATTCCTAACATGAATTAATTGAGTAATTGATGTTCTAATGATGAATGATATTTCAGTACCTAAGAATCATCACAGAGGTGAAAAAATATTCATTGATGTTTCACAACTGCCAGGCGTCTCGTAAAGCCTCACATGTTTTTTCAAATAATCCACTGAACTAGAGAAATGAAATAAGTATTTTATTTTTTAACATCAAATTATTTTTAGTTAAAGTCAAAACTTGTGCGAGATATGGAATTAACGAGTTGTCTATTTTAACTTGCGACCTCTGAAAATACTTTTTTTAGAATTCTTCGTGTTTTATCTCAAAAAGCAATGAGTAATTTAGTCGCAGAAAAGTTCCTGATTTCATTTGGTTCAGAAAGACCCTCCAATAAAAGATGAATTAATATATAGGTATAATCATTAATGTAGAGATTTGAATAAGCTTGTTCACATATCTCATTTGATTAAAGACAATAGCTCAAACACCTTCTGCGATATTTTTCCGTTCTAGTTGCCATTCATTTGGTTTTCATTACAAATTAAAAAGAATGTTTGGCAAATTATGCTGACCGCATCTTCATAACCATAAAAGGATGAAATTGATAGATACAAAGAACCAGAGTTATGTTCTGAAAATAAACACATTACACGCTTCACCACAATGGCTATAGAAAATGAAAGGATCGTGACGGGATTTGAGAAAATGTGTCAGAATATTGTTTCTTTTGGCAGTTTGATTGAAGAGTTGCCAATAAATTTGATGTGAAAATTCGAATAGTGATTTTTGCTGGTGTTTTGTCGAGAAGAGAATACCTTTAGTAAATGCTGAAGTGATAGACAGCCATAAAACTTGAAGAAAGACATGGAATCATTGGTCAATTTGGGGTCAAAATACTTTACCTGTTATAATGTTCTCCGAGTGTGGTTATATTATTTCCAGAACGAATCAATACTGATACATTACATATGTATCAACATGAAAAAGTTTATGTTTCAGTTAGTATGACACGAACATGTGAATACTTTCGAGTTTTCAATAAAGATTTAGTTCAGAAAAACGAAACCAATATACATCGAAGATGAAAACTTGATTTGGAGATAAATGTACATTTGATTGAATATTGTGAAAACAAACCTATGACTATCACGTTCTGATTCAGAATTATTCTACAACATATTTGATTACAAAGCGGCTTCTTTCAATAGTTTCATTGTTGATCTTCTAATGAAAGATTCTATAAAAGAAAACTAAGAATGGGTTGAGCTTATGTGGATTATAATTTCAGAAATAATATGAATGTTCAAATTTCGCATGCTACGTGAGTTGGTACACTTGTTTCGAACATATGTTCACTGTTTCATATGTTTAGCATGTTTATTTTATCGGTGAGAGGCGCACAAATTAGAAGTATTCTGCGTGTTCGGCGATTTTCTTATATCCAAAAAATGGATAAAAGAATTTGCATCGAATATTGCGTAAGAAATGAAATTAAGTGCTCAAAAATATTCGAAATGTTGACAATGGCATACGGTGATTGTACTCTACGTCAGAAAATTGTTCAAATGTTCAAGAAGATATGAATGACGACGCTCACCCTGGACGGCCTAACACATCAACAGCTGATAAAAATATTGGAAAAGTGACGAAAATTGATATGGAGAATCACTATAAAAAAAGTTACTGAGGGTGTCGTTTAATCGGTTGGCTGATGTTATGGAATTTTTTCGTAAATTTCAAACATGAAACGTGTGGCAGCGAAGTTCGTTCCAAAATTGGTCAATTTTTGACCAAAGAATCCGTCGCATGAGCGTCGCCTAGTAATGGGAAATGTTCCTCCTGACGAAAATCAAGTAGTTTTCATAAAAGATCTCTAAAACAACGCATTTTAAACTTAACATTTCAACATTTTTCTATAAAAAATCATTGAAATACTTAAAAAGAGGAATGAAATAATGCAATCAACATTTAAAGGGATTCGTTTCTATTTCACCATTTGGCAACATCAGTTATAGCTAATGAAGGATAATGAATATTGATGAAAAGAGAAATGAATATTTATATATTTTTTTTCCACTTTTATTTGTAACTAACGTTCACCCCACTTTTCTAACAGCGTAGTACATTGTAAGCATAACTACGTCCTATTTTTTGATCGATCTGATGTTTTGCAATATTTTCTAATCCCGTTTTCTGAATTCTTTAATAATGTATGTTAACCAGAAAATTTATTGAAGAAGTATATCAGAGATCAGAAAAAATTTTAAGAAATTTCTATATTTTGAATATGAAATTTTCAAAGAATTTCGATTATGATTTTATTAAATTTTTTTCACCTATGTTATGTTACCTATAAGTTAGAAATGAAAATTAATAATTATTCCTAACGTTTCCTGAAAGTAATTCAAAATGGACATTATCATTGGATTAATTATTTCAGAATATATTGGCTTAAAAAATCCATTAGGTTAGTTTCGTTACTTTCTGAATCGCTGTGGTTTTCATACAATTCGGTAATAAGCTTATTGGTTCCTTTGGAATATTTCATATCTCAAACTTCAGCATTAAACGCAGAAAGTGACCAAAGTTTTGAATTTTATTTTTATTAATTAACACGCTTTTATTAGCTTTATTGGCTAACTTTATTATTAGCACCTGTATGTATGTATGTTTGTATGTTTATTTGTTTGTGACACGTCTCTCCCGTTTGAATGATCGAGTTCTGTATTTGACACAATTATCGACATTATTGCTTCATCTACTCGCGGGCAGATGGCGCTGAACGTTACCTCCTTGATATAATTCGAAGTCGCTTTATATGTATTTCTTCATTTGAAAGAAGTATTTTTTTTATTAATACGCGCGTCTGCTGTCTTATTTGTAACCCTCCTTTTCGCGCCTGCTGCCTTCCTTGGGCTTCGTAGCTGATTTTCTGGCTCCGTCTCCGGTTATTTTTTATAAACAATATACGGCTGATTCTTTTAAAGCATACGAAACTAAAAAACACGAAACATAGCATACGAAACTGATAAATGAATAATAAATATAGTTAAAAAAAACCAAATAACACGCTTTTGAAAAACATCGAAGTAAAAAGAACGAAAAAAAGTAGTATTATTGTGAAAAAAGCGTGGACGCTTTGTGCCATATTTTTTGTATATCAAGCGCCCGTCGTTTTTTCACAATAATACTAGCATTTTTCGTTCGTTATTGTTTTAAGCTTATTAAAAAAATTAACTTTTCAGTTCGATGTTCTTTGTATGCGTGTTTTTTAGTTTTTTAAACTATATTTAAATTTCATTTTAGCTGTTTTCTTTAGCGCATGTCTAATGCGTATCAGGTATGTACGGAGGAGAATCTGGAAATACAATGTGTGAATTTTCATGAAGCTCAATCGAAATAACGGGAATGTATAAGATAAAAAGTAAAATTAGAATCTATTTTATATCATATTGTCAAAAAAAAAATTTAGAAACAAGTTCTACCTCACCGATACCGGGTAGGTATTATATTTTTATTATTCCATACTCCATAATACTGTCTTTCAAATGTTTATTTCATACTGAGGTTGATTGGGTAACAGGATACGATATTTAAAAAAAAACTGTTGTTTTCTTGACGAAGTTTCGAATTCCATAAAATTATTCTTCAGGTTTGGAACATAATTTAATTCGAAACGTCGTCACGAAAACAATTGTTTTCTCAAAAAAAATTATCCTGTTACCCAACCAAACTTTCTTCAGAAAAATTATTGGATCACTGACTTGTTAACTGTTCGTCTCATAGTCTATCCAGAAATGAGAAAATCTACAGCAGTATATCTATATATTGATACTATAGGCGTACTGGATTCAAATTATTTACTCTCAACGAATTCAATAAATGCATATACAAAACGTATTCTTGGAAAATCAAAATAACACATGAACTACGACAAATGTGAAAATGTGTCCTGCAGTAACCAAGACATTCTTCGAAAAATAAGTATTAAGTTAAAAAAAATAGATAGAATAAATAGATATTCCATTGAATTATACCGTCAACAGACATACTGCACCCATCAATTGGACCGACTTGGCTTTTTCTATAGAAAGAAAATATTACATTATTTTCTGTTGGGAGTTTGAAAGCCGTGGTAGAGGGGTTAGGTTAGGTTTTCAGTCAGTCTTAGTCTTAGTATTAGTCTTAGTATTAGTGATATTCTTCAGTTTACTTCGAGAGAACGTTGAATAAAAAGCTATACAACATGAAGGCCAGTTGTTCGGCAACCGTGAAGCGTCTGAAATTGTCAGCATTGAATATAAATGAAAAAAATAATTGTAATGAAAGTTTACAATTCTTTAAGAATACAATCCAATGCAAAAATACAATGCAAAAATGCATCAGTATGACCGGTTGTGAAGAGATCGACAATTTTTAGAACTCTTAAGGAACTCAAGAAAAACAACGGCTTTTTGAAGCCAAAAGTATCCACTAGCGGAAAATGGATATGAAGAAGTCATACATTCTATTAGGAGAACATAAAACTGTTTTCGAATGAAAAATGAAATACCTACATGGAATAAAGTTTCATCAGTTATTCGTGAAAACAGTTTTTTCCCTGATATAATAAGAACTAGATTATGGAAGATATTACAAGAGGTGAACTTCACGTTTGGAAAACAAGATGGGAAGAGCATGTTAATAGAAAAATCAGAGATTGTAGAATAAAGAAAAAACGCAATATGATAAATAGCGTTGGCCGCCTCTTTTGAAGTTCTTTGTCGCACATTACTATTTGAATGGCTCCCTAGCGGCGTCTTCAAGGGGCATAGCGTGTAGAAATATCTCACTGATTTTGTGAATAGTTTGCATTCTTGAAATTCTTTCACTCTCAGACAATTGCGAAAGTATTATAGTGATACAGTTTTATTGCATTAAAATATTTATGGTTACGATGATAGAATTTTTTGAAAACTTTATAACATTCTATTTTTGGTAACAAAAAGTCGCAATTCAGTGAAGGAAAAATGAATGCTTCTTATTAATTAGTGATCCAAAATTGTGCTGATAGGGAGATGCGAACACATTTCTTTGCCCGGAATTGCTAATTTTCAGTTCGATTGTTTCCATCTAAGTGAAAATTTTGAGTCAATACTCTACTTGTATGACATTGTGTAGCGTTCCTTGGAAAAATATCTGTTTCATTTCCATCTTTATATGGATATTCGGAGTACTAATTGAATGAAAAAAGTGATTTTTGAATGACATATTTTCGAAATTAGTTGTTTTTAGGAAATTTGTCTTCAAGTTTTTATACGAAATGAATTTCTGTGCAAGATCTACAGATATTTGTAATACAACGTTTTTATTTTTTTACGATGATGGGGAAGTTAAACCAAATAGCTCTTTCCCAAGAAATTCTCATGACTATATTTTTATATATTGCGCGATTTGTATCACGCCATTCTCTTCATTTGATTGACAAAGGCAAATACATGTTTCTCATCATTCGTTATGAAAGATGTTGAGTTCATCATTGATCATGAGGAAACTGCTCTCCTGTGGCACTCTCATTACCAGCAGAACAATCCTGTGAAACCCTGTTACCATTCAATATCCGCACTCAAAAAAAATCTCCGTTCAGTGAAATTATTCGTGAGAAAGAAATTACGGAATCGAAAAAACAAGTTGAAAGACCTGGAAAGTATTACAGTTCTTCGTAAAATGATGAATGGTGCTTTGTTATCGTAAGTAATGTCTAAGAATGAATCAGTGTATATCGAGATAAGCATCTGAAATATCGTAAAATGGCGGGTAATGAATGCAGATTTTATGCCAGAGGAAGGAAATGGAACAATTCCCCGGCCAGTGCCTGCATTGATCACGCATGCGTGAACTCTGCATTTCGTGAGCTTTAATGAGCTTTCCTTTCATTTTACCTGCGATTTCACTTCGGATTATTCCCCCTCATATGTACAATCACCAATATGCTAATATGAATTGGTTTTTCACGATTTTATTCTTTCAGTTTGTTTGATTTTGAATATTGGATAGGAGGGAAATTATTACACATTATAAGGGTTATGTTGACTAACCGAAATATTTCTATATAGACCTGTCCGAGATGCTGTAAAAATTAAATCAAAATGGCCGCCTGTAGGCACACATGTTGTTTGTTCTAATGGAAATAAAACTATATAGAAAAGTCCATAATCAACTTGTCTTTGTGAATGATTTGCTGCTTGCTGAAATTAGTTGCTGATTTTACATATCAATCGTCCTTATAACATAAAATCATGCCTACAACGTGTTGTGTTGTAAATTGCGGAAGCTGTGGGGATCCTGATTGGTGAACTTTTATAAAATACCTAGTGAATTTCTGCTTTTACCAAAGGAAAGAAGCAGTTGCATTCAATTGAATTAGAAATTAGAAGCAACTAGAGCTATTGAACATGTCCGGATTCATGTAGAAAAAGTAATAGATTGCGTGCGTCACAAATATAGGATTCTATCAGATTATGTGCCAATTTCTCTGCTTGTTTGTGGTGAAGATGATACGATCTTGGGAAAAATAGTGACTGTGTGTTGTGGATTGATTATTATCTGGCCACCAATAGTACCTTTGAGTTAGATTGAATTTGTAATAATAAACCTCATGAAATTGTTTTTGTAAATTGTATATACTTAATAAATATTACTGGAGTTCTTTACCCAATACCAAATCGTTATTTTTATACCTCGACACGTGTTTCGATCACCAAGTGATCATCATCAAGAGGAAGATAAAACAGTTTTATCTTCCTTCCATCAATAAGGTAGTAGGTTCTGATTGATAATTTAAATATTAACACATATACTTATATTGAGTTTCAAGAGAAGACAGAATAGCATGTTAAGATCAACTTGTCATTGTTTTTTAAGTAGGATATTTTTATACTTTGACTTAAAACTTTCAATACTTTGATTTTGCAAGGATTCCGGAACGGAGTTCCGCAACTTATAAATTTGGTAAGTGAACGAACGTTTGAACATTTCAGTTTTAAATACTGGTGGAGACAACAAACCTCTGAATCTCAAATTTAAGTGGTGTACGTCCGTTCTGAATGTTATTTTTCTATAGAGGTATATGTGAGTTTTTTTAAAATAATTCAATTGGTACGTAGGTCAGAAACTAGGTTTCATTAGTATATAGAATATTTTTTGTCCAAACATTTTCAAAGATACATTAATTCAATAAAAGACAAAATAAGGTAATATTGTTTCTCCCTGTCAGACGAGGAAGTCAGTTTCAATACACATTCATTGAACAAATGATCAACAATAATAGTTATTTTAAAAAAGTGATTTCTCTTGAAAAGTCAAAAATCAGTTAACAAGAAATAAAAAAAATTGAAAGAATAAGTATATGATGAAATTCAGCATTGAATATGAACATGAAAGGCACATGCAAAAACTGTTTACTGGGTCTACCCTCTAGAATTGGTTGATATATTGAATTGGTTGATGTATTCTAGGCCATACAGTACAGTAGCAACGTGAGTGCAAACTTCAGAACGTCCTGCTATGCAGGTACAATGAGCTGAAATTATTGCACCATATTTCTCGAATATAATCCAGACATGGAGTGGGGTATTGTGCATCCTCTGTGAATGCTTGACCTAAAACTAAAATACATATTCAGAGAAAATTATGAATAAATCAAGTTTGAAAAATATCTAAATGCCTTGGCAATCACAACAATGTGCTCTCTGATTGACTTTGCTTCACAATCATGCACAAATCCAGCTCCAAAATATTTGTCAAACTTTTGTAAGCTTTCATCTGCTGATTTGTATAGAAACTATGAGTTAGCACCAGATAAGAACTCATATCGAAAGCAGTAACTGGTGGAAAACATTCTATAGAACTGTTCATTTCTTCTGAAGTGAAAGTAAAAGGATCCATGCACTGTATCACTCTGATTTTATCTTTGTAACGCACAGCGATGTCTTTGTTTCCACGTTCCAATGTTAATAAATAATAATTTTATTAAAAACAGCCATCACAATTATTTTCACAGCTTCCAAAGAAAACAAAACATGAAAAAACAGCGAAGTACCCATGTCATTGTACGCATTGTGTGCCTACAGGCGGCATATTGTTCGAGAATTGGTCACGTGTTTTGGACATTCTTAAATGGTTTGATTAGTTTCCTATCTAGCCTGTGCGTGTGTTTGTGCAAATTAGTTGCAGCAGAATGGACAGATGTGGCACCCAAGTTGTTGAATCTGTCAAAGCCATCACTTCAAATAGAGATAACTGATTTATGAGATGTGTCTTTGCAAATGTATAAAACGGTATTCACTGAAGAATTTTAGGCCGAACATGAAAATTGCAAGAAACTAGCTGTAAATTTTGCCACTATGTTTGGCTGAATATACGTATGTGAAACATTTCTTTCAAAAATGCTTTGTTGAAATCGTTTGAGATTAACGGCCGCCCACCTAGAAGACACACTTGAATTTGCTGTTCCTATCGAGAACCAAACTATAAAAAACTGGCTGAAGACCGTCAGATAGCACCTAATTATTATTAGTTGTTTTTTCTGGATCTCGTTAAAATTCTCCCACAGTATCCGGACCCCACCCAAAACTACTGGACGACCCCTATGTAGAGTGAGAACAATGATGGTCCCAATATTGAGCCCTGTGGTGTTTCATATTTAATTGTTTTATCATGTCTCCTTGTATTCTCTAGGCTCATATCCCTCAGATAATCTTTCAATGAAGACAGTGGGTCTCCCCTCATTCCAACCTCTTTTAGAATTACATAATTTTATACTCATTTGAAAAAAAAATTAATTTCAACGCTTTTTCAACCATTTCATATTCATTTTTTCTCCCTTTCTGAAAACACGAAAAACAATTTTTTTAGATCACTAGCAAATATTGAATTAATGAAGTGGGTCAAAGGTTGCACTATTTTCCCAGCGATTTCTTTCAGAGTCTCTGATTTTTTCATCCAAATAAGATCTCAAGATTCTGAAAGAAATAGTTTCCCTTTAAGATTAATCCGATGAAAGAATTATCCTGTATTTCATATTAGTTTGTCATCAAGAGAAAAGGACTGCAATTGATGAGTTCAACACATCTTAAAAATAAGAAATTTTTGAAATGTGTTTGAACTCTTGATGCGCTTTCATTCGTAATAGACTGTCTTTCAGCAATTGAGAACTGGCTTTCCCACAACTTTCGAACAATATCTCGCTTTCTTAACAAATTACTAAAGAAGTACTTATGACGCACTGTTTATAACCTTTGGATTAGTAATTAATATTACTGGAGATTTTTCCCACCATCAAACCGTTATTTTAACACCTCTACACGTGTTTTGATCACCAAGTGATCATCTTTAAGAGGAAGATCAGTTTGATCTTCCTCTTAAATCACCTGGTGTTCGGAACACGTGTCAATATGTTAAAAAAATGGCTTGCAGATCGTCTTTAGGAGGAAGATCAATTTGATTTTTCTTTTAAACCACTTGGTGATCGAAACACGTGTCGGGGTGTTAAAATAAACGGTTTGGTGTTGCAAAAAAACCTTAAAAATATTCACTAGAGAAGTAAGTTAAGCAATAACACCTATGAACAACTTCATCTATACCTTCACACCAAAGATCGTCAGCCTCTTTCTGCACATAGATGGGATCTCCTATTTCCACTTCTATTTCATCGTCATGCCTGGGAACAAACTTGTGCAATCCTCGATGAGTAGCTTCTAGCATGTCGACATCGTTATATACCATCCCTCCCACAACGGATGGGGAGACACCCATCACCGGTGACATTGACTTAGGCCCATCCGTCCCGGTGGGCGAATGGGCCGTACTGTGACCGCTGTCCGCATCAGTTAGAAATCTGAAAAAAAAATATTTGAAACTGCTTCCATAGAGGAATTCAATTCAAAAAATCGAATGATGAATGAACAAAATCAGGGGATAGAGTTTGGTCTTGTAGCTACGTTATAATAATTATAATGATAATAATAATAACATATATTTGTAGTTCTTTATTACATATCAATACAATAAAATACAATAATTATTTTGAATATAGAATAAAGAAAATACTTTTGTCTAGTTTCTACTATCTTTATTCAACATTACGACCGGTTTCGGCTTATAAGGCCATTTTCAAGTTACTTGAAAATGGCCTTATAAGCCTACTAAGTTTATTTAACGTTACGACCGGTTTCCGCTTATAAGGACATTTTCAAGTTACTTGAAAATGGCCTTATAAGCCGAAACCAGTCGTAACGTTAAATAAACATAGTAGAAACTAGAGAAAATTATTTTCTTTATTCTATATTCAACATGAATTTCTACAAAATTAACAAGTCATCAATCAAACAAGAATAATTATTTTATTCATAAATTTAAAAAAACTACAAATGAGGCTAGAAACAACATGTACCGGAAGGGTACTGTTGATCTTAGTTCTAGCCTTGAAGGAAAGACAACTAAACTAGAGAAAAAACGAAAAAATAAGGAGAGAGGGAAGAGTGAAAGAAAACATGTTAAATGTTTATACTGAACATTTTTCAGAAGTATAAAATCTATGAAAACAATGACTTTCTGATGGAGCAGCAATGAAATATTTTTTCTAACAGCTCTTAAATTAAGAAACTTTACTATTTTTATATTTTTGTGGAATATTATTATACAAACTATATATGGTTTGATGGGGCGGAGGGGAAAGTAGATAGATAGATAGAAAGATTTATTAAAGCTTTCAATTTAAACAATTCATAAAACTCAAAGTCATAAAAATGATTACATTAACATTACAAATGTCACTTAATATTAATATAAATAAAAGCACGTGGTATAGCTGAATACAATAAGTATATAAAAATGACAGGAACAAATAAGTTAATATCACAGATAAAGATTAATGAGCAGAATGTAATATATAATATTGAAGTTATTAGGAAGCTTAAATTTAATACAGACTGAAAATGGTTATTTGTCCATGAATTATTGTAATGAATATGGCTCAATGTCACAAAACAGATCTAAAACACGTCTTTTAAAAATTTGTCTTGTCCGATCTTCTTTGATACTCAAGGGTAAATGGTTGTAGAATTTAATTGATGCGTAATGCGGCCCATGCTCTATGTTTTTCAATCTATGTTTAGAAACAA
>WOGN01000324.1:0-26708 GCA_015342105.1 Leptinotarsa texana
GACAATGGAAGTCCGAACTGATGAAATACACCACAAAACATTGTCAACAACCACCTTCAAACAAACGTTTCTACGATTCCTTCGACATTGAAGATTGTTGTTGTTACGAGTTTTTCTACCAAGATTGTTTTTGCTACAAAAAATCCATATGTCTTATAAATTGCTCAAATATATCCGCTCAAAGCCTGATTTCAGATACACCTATTTCTAATAATCAAAAAGAAACATCTTCTGATGAAATGATTCATTCATATTGTATATTCAATATTGTTATACAGCCAGTGTATATTTTGGTGATTACATCCTTCTCCAATCAACCCCTAGTTTGTATTGAAAAACCAGTTACAATTTCAGACCCAAGCTTGAAACACAATGTGTAGAATGTCGGTGAGCTTTTGTAATACCTACCTCACTAAAATTTTACCTAAAATTACGAGTGCTTCTCATGAAAAGAGGTTGAGTTTTAACAAAGATTTCCATAAATGACGCACTTCTGAATCCATGGGTCATAATGAAGGTAATTCATTTTGAAATTTGGTGATTCCGAATTGTATTCCAACTTTATATTCTTTGTATCTGTACATATCTTGCTTACATTCACTTCTTGTTTCATTGTGTTGAAATTTACCTAATAAATGTAGATTCTGATTTAAAAAAATATCTGATCACATCGTATGATATAATTCTCTTTATAGTGGAAGTTTCATACTTATTCTTATGCTTTTTCGATATTTATTCACCCTGCAATATTCAATAGTATTGAGTGAATTCTTTTAATTTGGTTGATGTACATTGAAAGTACTGGATACTAACTAGCTGAAGTGGTTGAGTGAATTCTCAAAATACTTCATTTCAATGAAACTCTCTCCAGTGTTAGATTGTTTCACGCCATGCCTGAAAATTCCACTGTATTATTTGGTATCTTCTTAAAATATTCCAGTGTTTCTTGTCAGTCTGTGTTGGATCAATTTCAAACCAGGAGTTTTGTGCATATCACCTGTGCTAATTGAATGCAACAATCATTATAACGTTACCGTATACACTTGCGGGTAGGAGGGATTTCAACGCTTGGTCAAACCAGGAACTCTCTATTTGTGACAGTTTACTAAAGAACTTGATCAGTACCATAATTGAAACAAGTTGTGTTGTTTTTGTTTCGAGCGAGAGTGTCATAAAAATGAAAGGTAAGTCTTCCGTTAATAAACGTTCTTGCGAAGGTTACTCGGCCTTTCATCAGTATCCAATGTTACAGTTTTATATTGTTGTTTTTTGTCGTACATAGTATGTGGATGGAAAGTAGTGAACTGTTCCATCATTTTTCCATTCAGATGAAAAAGAGCAGGATACCAAATAAACCATAACAACAATATATGAAGGTAAAGATAATTTCATGCTTTCGGTTTTTTCACTTCAATTTTATACTGACCTGTAATTGTACCAAAATCAAATTATTTTTGTGTCATTTTATTTGGAGTCGCATCAACCTTCACGGTTATTAGCGACTGAACAATACAGAGAAATGACATAAGAATAAACGAGTTGACATTTTCTATATTTATGGACAACATAGTTTTCTGTTCTGTTGAAAGGACTGAGAGTAGCTTCTTTAGCTAATCGGTCAGTCTTTTCGTTTCCTATTGTACCTACGTGGAAAAAAAAACGTGTTAATTTCATGACTACCCCTTTTCTATAGAGTATATTGATCAGTTTTTTCCTTAGGTGGGATGCTTGGGGTATGATTGGTTGATTTCTTCAAGGACACATAAAGTATCTGACATAATCAAAGTATATATTTTTCATGTATCTATCCGAATCAAAATACCGACTCATTCAACTACTTTTTGTATGTATCATTCGATAGAACGTTGATCACTCATACTTCACTCAATTATGTAACATGAAACTTTCTAATATCTACCTACCTATAGTATAACCAAAAGATTAGTGGACTGAATAAACATTTAACTGAAAAACTGTCCGTGAAAATTATTCCTATGATTGCAAATCAAACTTTGTTGAATTCGATGAGTTGATAGTTACATTTTTGATTTTTATAACTCGCACTAACAACTTGTCAATAACATAGTTTAGAAAACCTGTATTTCAAACAAAAACTTCACCTATGGATGGACAGAAGACTGAATCGACGAATATCAATGATAAACGAGGTTCCATAAGAAAGTCAGTTGCAATGTATATCTTCCACATTGACCGCCAAACGTTCATTGTCTTTTCACGAACTGTTTGAGTCGCCCTGGTTCAAGCCAGTCTCGAATATACCTACACAGTAGGTTGAATGGACTGAAGCCTATCAGAAAACAACTACTCCCCTGGCTAATAACACGAAGTACGTTGGATTATATCCGACAGGAATCAGTGCAGGTATCTTAACAGAAAATTTTCGGCATATGCAAATGGCAATACAACTGAAAGATTCGACCTACATCCTTGGAACGGGCACACTTGCAGACCAGTTTCGGGCTCATTAGCTACTCATCAGTGCAAGATAGTGGCCATCATCGACATAAAGTCAATGATATTCCATAATTGAAGATCGGAATTCTTACAGAGTGTTACATTCTTCTTCCTAAGTTGGAGCGAATAACAAACTGTTAGCCCATCTAGTGGACGAGGTACTAATATAAATAATTGTTCGACTCAATTGATATTGAGGAATAAGTATGAGGACTGCAGGTGAAGATATGTTACGATGAAATATTCAATGTCTTCAAAAATATTTTTGAGTTTGTTAAAAAAACTTGATTCAAACTTCACAATATGAACTTTGGAAATGTAAGTTTTGAAATCAATCTACAAGAACGTTTTTGTTTTTTTCACGCTGATACATTGAGTATGCTGAGTTCACGTAAAAAATCAAAATCGATCAAATATGTATATGATAAACACATGTTTATCTTTTCGACATTCTGCTTCTCCATCTTCATGAAAAGTTTATGGAATTCTTTCGAAAAAAAAAAGAAAGCAATCAAGTACAGAATAAACTCTTTGCAAAAATGAGTAGTTCATGCACATAAGTTACTTTCAGATACAAACTGAAAGAAAAATATTTCTCGGGACATCTGAGTTTGCAGTAGTTGCTTCCTCCCTTGGTTCTGAATGAATCCAAAAGGTTTTTTTCGAAATAATAATATCTCCTGGGAAATATACGCCTCTCAATCTAGATAAAGATAGTCCATCAAAAATATTCATCTATGAGAATGGATTAGAGACAATTTTGTATTCATTATAATTTTCATTTTATTATTTATGAAAGGAATAAATATAATTTAGTCGAAAAACTGCACTGCATGGTAGAAACTTCAAATATAATTACCTTCTCCTGAATTGTGGCTTACGAATAAAATATATTTTTGTATTGGTTATAATGCGAAAGTAGAATCGCGTCAATTTCATAGTAGGCTTTTGAAAGAGGTGATACATCATCCGTTTGATCGATGGAATGAAGGTTTAATATATGACATTTTATATGTTGAGAAGTAAATCATGTGTGATTTCGCTGAAAAACTCTTGACCAGACTATGATTGGTTCATAACACTTATTTGTTCAATAAACAAATTTTATGTCGATCAGAAGTATGAAGTTTATAGGATTCACAAACGTTTGGTTGTCTTTTTTTCAGCCATAACTATTGGATAGTAACCCAAATTCACTTTTTATAGAAAATATGATATCAAAATGAGAGCTGCGAATAATTTGGCTCAACTAGCAGTTAGCGAGCTTTAGAAAACAAAATTTTGATGTCAAAAATGGGTTGAGAAAATTGTAGTGTATGAAAGAAAAGGACGCAGCATTGTAGTGGCGCGTGGTGCAACTCTCACAGACAGAGACAGAGTGTATATGCTATTTGTTCAAGTAATTAAAAATTGTATTTTGGACCAGATGCCATTCGAAATCATGACGTAAATGTAAATTCGATATTTCTTTATTTCAATAATTTTAATGAAAGTATAGTTCGATATATCTACAATATCTTTTTTTCCATTTTGAAACATTGTCAAATGAATAGATGTGTAGATCATGAGAATAAGTTTGCTTTATTTCTTACTTTGGAAGATTTTCACATTTCTCGTATAAAGATGGAATAGTAGGAAGTCAAAAACTTTCTTCCCCAAAAATTGCTTACAAAAAATATAACCCTTTCAATGTAAATATTGCATAATCAGTGTCGATATTTCAGTAAACAATATTGAAATCACATAATTATTACGTGTCCATGCATTATTCAAAGTATAATGAAATTTCAATATACTTGTTTCATTTCAATAGAACTTTTTATCCTGTGACTAATTTGCTCACTTTCCAAAAACTGCGTCTCACAGAAGTGGTTGAACTTCAACCTATCGCTGCAGGCCCGTCTCCATTATAGGGTTTCACTCAGGAATTTGAAAGGGAATTTAAAAAGTTCAATTATTGTTCTCAAGGATACCAATATTAAATATTGGTTTTTTGAATTTGCAATTTATTATCTAAATATATAGTTGGTTGAGACCAAAATTATCCTATGTATGATATTTTCCTTGATAGCATTGTGACCTGAGTATATATGTAAACACTACGCCCAACGTAGTTGAGCGTATTTTGTTTTCTGATCAATACCGTAGATTGCTGCGAAAAGTAGTGCTACCTAGGACCTTCCGAATTAGTTTTTGGGTTTCAGTACGTTATCTACAACATTACTACCTTTTTTTAATAGAACCATTCAACATATTTTTTACATATTTTACTTCTGTTTCGTAGTTTATTTTCCATGGAAATTATTACAAACAGAAATCAATGATGAAAAGAGAAATGAAAATTTCTATGTTTTATACCACTTTTATTCGTAACTAACGTTACTACAGTTTCGTTCTATATGGACATTCTCAAACTTCAACTTCAAGTTTAGGAATATTCTATGTTTTTTAAACACTTTCATTTGTAACTAACGTTACTGCAGTTTCTCAAACTTATACTTTAAGTTTGGTGGTAAAAAATATAGAAATTTTCATTCCTCTTTTAATCATGATCTCCTACTACGTAGTAACTGCTACATCCATCAATTTATAGGTATAAATGAAGTTGCGTTTTCTAATTCAAAATAATTAATTTTTATATATTATCTAGGTGATAAATTGATAAATTCTATTCATTTGCAGATATGACAAGACTTGCAGTTTTTATTTTAGTAACTGTGACATCATCAGTCTTTGCTGCACCAGCAGATAACGATCAACTTGATAAGGTGAGAAAATATCGATTGTTTGATGAGACAACAGAAGATATGAATCATGTTAAATATCTAATGTAGAGAAATTACGTTTAGGAGACTTTAGTGCTTAATGTTTTCCAGGACATTTAGTTTGAAATAATATATGATTAATGAGCCACTGTTTCTTGAACAATTTTTTCTCAATCCACAAAGTATGACACTCATATGTGATCATTCAGTTCATGATTTTATTCAAAATCAATATCAAAAACATATGTTGGAAAACTAATAATTGAAACACAATCCATTTCCCATAAATATATATTTCACTTCCGTACGTACAAATGGTATTGATAGAATGAATAACCTTTCCTTTGTCGTACCTCTGACTCAACTCCCTTATTCCTCTACCACATAAAAACTATAATAGATATAAAAACGAATATATTCATTTATTGAGTGGTCGCTTATCATGGGATTTCTAACATTCGGCCATCTTGCATCTTCCTTGTCCTCAAAGTGTTCAATCTGTAACAAAATCAATGGTTTATAATGGCATGCAGATAAATTTATTCTCCTCGATTTCTGCAGGATTTAAATAGTTTTCCAATGTTTCAGAAATCTGAATTTCACCCATAAATGATAACAATTTCTACAGGACTATTATCATAAACAACAGTCTCTTAGACACTTGTCATCACCCACCATCACAACTTTCTACAGAACTCCTCTTGTAAGAGCGAGTGTTTTAAAAAATTATGAGAAACATTTCCACCGGACTGTTCATGTATACTGAGCACACGCATAGTGTTTTAGAAATATGCTCCCTATCTCTTGATTGACCGTCTACGGAACTCCTCTTGTAAGAGAGAGTGTTTTAGAAAATTATGATAGAAAACCGTTTCTACAAGGCTGTGCCGTTGAGCAACAGTGTTTTATAAACTTTATATGAAAGTGAAGATTTTCATTTTGGCAGGACTGCATATGCAGTGTTTCTAAATTTACTCGCTATATGTTGACAGTTCTGAATATTAACGGCTTCATATGCTCTGCTGCTATGACGCCTTCGTAACGGTTGCCTGTCTTACATCTCTCTGATCCAAGATCATCCTTGATTTTGTACCTATCATTTCCTATAACTTCTTGCACTCTGAATAGCCCTCTGAACTTTTTTCTTTTAGTTTTAGTTTAGTTTACATGCATCACTTTCAAAATTCATTACTTTTACAAGTTCTTTATCACCTACTTGATAGCCAGGTGCTTCCATACGTTTTTGTTACAGTATTCATCTTGTTTTTTCTATTGTGTTCTATTTTTTTCCAACTTCTTCTCTCAGTTTTATCACATCAATTGCTGTTGTCTCTGTGACATGATTCACATAACGGTCACCTGTTGCATTCAACCTGATACCGATAAAGACTTCGGCTGGTGTGCTTCTGATAGTTTTGTTCACTGTACTATTAATACCAAGTTGGATTTTATCGATATTGTTTCATTGCCAGTTGCACCCAAAATAAGGGAAATTTTTGTCTGTTTCTGAAAAGGCTGCCTTGAGTTCATTTATTTTTGCAAGGTGATCAAAAGAAAAAGAATAGAGAGATTCTCCGTTGTAAGGTTTATGGTAATATATGTCCATATAAGGAGCGTACGTATTTCGATCAGCTTAAAATACTCCGTTAAGTAATTTCTTCCATTTTGACCATGAAACTTTTGCCAATCAATTTCATTTTTAATGAAATCATGGTACCATGATTTCAGCAGTAGTACCTTTCCGTTCAGTAAGGGATTGAAATTTAATACTATTTTCATCCCACCCATAGCACTTAGTACGCTCGTCAATAATAGTTAACCACTTCGAAATATTTCCTTGCTAGGGTCAAAATCTGGTATTACTTTTGCTAGGACGTTTCTTGTATTCCTTTCACGTAAAGAATGAAGTGCAGTCCTCACCCCGACTTCAATTAATTGTTTTTAAGATAGTCTTATTCTTTTGGATTTTCTCGAATGTCTTGACTTTCTGGAGCCTCGGGATGATTTCTTTCAAGTTTTTTCTCCACGAATTCTTTGGCGATTTTCTCTAGATTTGGAGCCTGTTCGTTTCTGTTTGTTTTTTGGCATGATCACACACTTAACAATTTTACTCAATGATGCAAAAGAACGTGAACGCGATTCTTTATTCCACTTGTGAGTTATTGGAAAATCAATAATTGAAACACAATCCTCTATCTAAAAATATATATTTCACTTCCGTACGTTACAAATTGTATCGATAGAATGAATAACTTTCTCTCCCTTTGTCGTGCCTGTGACTCAACTCCCTGATTCCTCTACCACATAAAAACTGAAATAAATATAAAAACAAATACGTTCATTCATTGAGTAGTCGCTTATCATGGGATTTCCAACACATATTTTATACAAAATATCCTTCATATTGATGAAATATTTTATATGGAGTTGTTTAGAACTATTATTACACTTTCGATATTTTTCTGATGTAACCTATTCAATGAACTCCTGGTCCAATTTGCTGAACACACTTCTCCCAGTCGTCCTCTGATAATAATAATAATTTGTCTAGCAAAATGCACAAGGGACAGTATACTACTTTTTGAATACAACTAAGCTACTATGATAATTCACAACACATTTCGAGCTTTTTTCTCTCTTGCAGAGAACTCCCAACAACGGCTTTTTCATCAATGCAGAAAAAGAGGTATTCAGATCCCATAGAGAACTGGGATACCATCTTGATAAGGTACTCAAATAGTATTCTAGAGAGTTGCAGAAATTCATCATTGACGCTATATATTCTAAGTGAATATTAATAGTTCTGAAAAAAAATTAATAAAGTTTCACAACTGAATGTCTCAACAAAATCGATTCGAGATTTCCCTGCACGCCATTGTGACAATTGAAGGTTTGTCTTCTATTCCAAAAATTAACAGTCCAACTGAAAAAACTGTACTTCCAATTAGACCTAAAATTTTCAGATCACGTATATTGGTGAATACAAAGTGACAATAGTTGCATTCATTCGAAAAAGTCCAGAATACACTGGACGTTGAAGACTCAAAGTATGAAGTACCTGGAATATACAACAAACGTCATTCATTTGTGATAGACATACTCTTTTCATAACAATTTATTTCGTTGTTATTTTTTTATCGCGTAAAAATATTGTAATATATTATTTGTAAAGCGTTTTTCTTTTCAAAATGAGAAGCATCATCAGTGACAAAAAAATAAGCTCAAAACAATAACGAACGAAAAAACTGGTATTATTGTGGAAAAGCGACATATAAAGCGATATACAAAAAATAAAGCTCAAACCGCCCACGCTTTTTTACAATGATACTAGAAGTTTTCGTTCGTTAGTGTTTCGAACTCATTTTTGAAAAAATTGTTTTAAAATTTTCAGTTAGATGTTCTTTGAAAGAGTGTTTATTCTTTAGTTTTTTCAAATTAAATTTATTTTTCATTTTTTAGTTTCGTGTGCTATGAAAGCGTCTTTTTTAGTCTTTCTAAACTATACTCACTTCATCTAAATTTTGGGAGCAATCAGCCGTATTTTGTTTAGAAAACTGATCATTGATATTTTCCGATTCCGAAGAGGGAGCCTGAAAATCAGCTACTAACCCCAAGAGAGGTAGTAGGCGGGCAAAGAAGGGTTGCAAATGAGACAGTAGGCGCATGTGTTAATAAAAAATACTTTTTTCAAAAGGAGAAATACATGTAAAGTGAGTTCGAACATATCGAGGAGGGTACGCCGCGAATATATGAAGCAATAATGGCAACAATTCTGTCAAATGCAGATCCCTGGCATTCAAACGGGAGTATATATGAAATGAAAAGGGGAGTTACATATAGGTGAAGCTAATGAAAGTGCGATAAAATAATAATAAAAATACACTTTTTTCAAATGATGGAATGCATCTAAAGTGAGTTCAAATTATACCAAGCAGGTTACGTACAGCGTCATCTGCCCGCGAATAGATCAAGCAATAATGTCGATAATTCTGGAGTTACAAACAAACAAACAAACAAACATACATACATGCAGGTGGAGCTTATAAAAGCGGTTAAAAAAATATTTCATTTTTGAATGACTTCGGGAAAACATTGAACCGATACAGATAATGCATTCTACATGACAGATTAAATTAAATTCTTAACATAATATGCACATCATTTGTCTGTCCATGCAATTTCTGTGGCAATATCTACCATCATGAGTGCAATGCTGTTGCATTCATCTGTTATTTTCTGTTTAAAATGATCGATATCTGTATTTCCTGTATATCCTTCTCCATCTTCTTACAAAAATATGTGTGAATGTTCCAATGGAAAGAAGAACGCAATACATTTTGGAATATACAAAAATATGTAAATCATTCAAACTGGAAAAAAATCCTCTCGAAACAGCTACCCGAAATGAATATTCAATTATACAGAAAACATCTTCTATTCAGTTTGAACTACGAAAATTCGTTATGGAATTTGATCAGATATCATTAACAGGATTGCTACATAATATAGTTTATAAAAAAATGAAATTTCGCCTATATGTAAAATTATAATTCAATGTTCTTACGAAGACAGTATGAAATCATGGGATGAAATTGAAAATATACTAACAATGTTAGGAAAAGGAGCATTAGAAAATCAACAGGGTCAAAGCAAAGGAATTCTCCGTTTCTGATACTCATATATCTAAAACTTTCCAAAAGTTATAATATAAATTTTTCACAAATGGTTAATCCTAATCTAAAACAATAATTTTTTTTTATTATTTATTATTATTGTTGGTGATATCTACTAAAAAACAATTAGAGTTGATTTCAAAACCTTTCACTGAAGTAATGTTCTAAAATGAAAGAGAACAGAGATTTGTGATTGTCTACATTTTCGCAATAATACTACACAAAATTTACTTAGCTCTCCAATCATAACTTTCAGGCCTTCAAATCTAGTGAATTTGATAATTCTAGCATTTAATTACTTAGGTATAGACCTGAATAATAATAACTATCTACAGAAAATCACAAAAATATAACTTGAGAAAACTGAATATGTTTTTAATTGTAATGGTAAACATAACGGAGACTTTCTGAAGGGATGAACTATTCAAGTCGATGACAATTCTGATGGACTGATATGAAAAATGGTATAGCCTCTGTGAACTTGTTTAGAGTATGCACAAGTCGGAGGAGAAATGTCGGTCCTTTTGAAGTATTTCAAAACAAATTCTAGGTAGCTTTGGCGACTCATATGTTTGAGATGGATAAACGATTACTGAAACTTCTCTGCATTCATTAGTTTTGACTCCGACCAACTTAGGTTGGCTCTAATCAATCTCTCCATCCTGTCATTTCAATTTTATTGGTCTGCCTTGAAAACTATATCCTTTATTTCTCGGAAATTTTGAAAAATGAGAACAAGACATTGAATTTTCTGATAATACAGGTTGAGGTCAATGATCAAAATAACATTTTTGATCATACATATAACAGATACAAATATAGTAATTTTTGAATGTACTCACTGATGTTCTATTTATTAATTTCCTACATCTTGTACATACGGATATATGTTTATAGTAAACATTCATTTCAATAACATATAATTCATTATAATATTTAAATTAACTGTTCGAAAATAACTTTTCAGAACGCTCAAAGGTGCGACCTCGTTTTCTCCTTTTTATTAGGAAGGATGTATGTATACCCACTCACAAGCGATTTCGGTTAAATTGGTGACACGTTTGAATCATTGTATTCGTGCCACGTGGCAGCATAAGGATGTCTGCAGATTGCTGTATAATGTCCGATGTAGGCAGATCCACTGTGATTCGAAAGTGCATATAGATTATAACGACAAGGAGCCACATTGTCTGCAGCATAATTGTTCATATACAGGGTGTAACTGAAAAAGATACGATCTTCCATATAAAGAAATTTCATTGGAGCATCCCTTGTTAAGATATAGCCCCTTAAAGGGGGTACATAAAATTTTCATAACATATGAATTAAAATTTTTAACTTTTTTATTTTATTTCCTCTTTTAATGTCATGAATATTTTTCTATAGACCTCAAATTTCTGTATGAGAGCAATATCAAAATCAGATAGGTACTACTCAGATATCAATATAAGATACTACTCTATCTTTTTGCTTAAGATACATTCACGGACTCTTCGCTTCTATGGAGCCCCCTCCAATATCTTGTAAGACGTTTGATATTCCTCCACTGTCTGGAGCTCTCTTCATCGTTCAACGTTAAGCTTATCGAATGATCTGCAAAATACATGGCTTCCGATAGCTGATTAAACTTAGGTTTTCATTCACGCTTTACTACGGGTCTCATAACCCAATGTACTGATAACACTAGATCATTTTCCCACTCATCTCTCACAACAGGTAAAAACTATGAAAGACTGATTTCAACTTTCAGTACTGCAAGTGACCCCACTGGTTCTACTACCTTATCCACTGATATATATCTGCTGATTGTAGTTTCCTTATTGTATTTCATGAAATGAGATATGTCTGGAGAAAGTCCGTGTATACTTACTAGAAAAGATACAACCGCTTATGAACATGGGTGATCTTTTTTATCCGAACTGAAATTATTATTTTCAAATAGCTATTCAGTAAATCTCCAATACAATGAATATCATCATTCGTTAATCATATAATCCCGGTCAATACAAAAAAGTTTGTCAGTTTCATAGTAACAATCGTGATATATCTTTTACGTCAGAGTTCAAGATATAGTTTTGTGAATGTATTTCAAAGTATTTATCATCAGTGTATATTCCAGGCCACAGTGAATGACGTAGCCGTAAACACAGTATCTGAGGAGAAAAAAGTTAGTCAAACCCTACAAGCAGCAAACCCACCCACATCCACTGTAGAAATAAGCGGAATAACGACAGGGGCTAATGCACCTTCATCACCACCAGTAGAGAACACTCCCTTCAAACCTCAGCGGGCGGGATCCATGTTCGCCAGATTTATTGATGACATATTCCAAGTAAGTGATACAATGATTATTATTGATGATTTGAAATAAATTCAACAAGAGTTCATTAAATGTCGAAAATGTGTGTCCACTCATGACAACAATTTCGTCTGAGTAAATCTCTCATAATCTACTAATTATCATCAAAACGAAAACATGTTTCAATATCTTTTGTACAGTTTCATATTGCAATCATTGTTTATTGTATTGCATTTCTTGAAGAGTTATATGGCCGATTTCGTCATTTTTAAAAATGAAACAGAAAGTTCTCCATATAAACCTTCAATTGATTCAACAAATGTAAGAAATTGAAATTGAATTTCAGTAAAGGTATCATTTACTATTGCAATTTGCTTCGAGAACAATAATTCAAGGCCAGTTCAATTATTTCCACAATTAGAAACGTGCCGGATATATCAGCTGAAAACACTTGACAAAGTTATCATTCATGGATGGCTTTTTATCGACCCCATATCAGGTGGGAAAATTTTCTCAGTTGAATAATTCGAACATTTTTCTGAATTTAATTCATATAAAAAATTCCTCCTTGTGCCCCTTTCAAACTATTTGGACAGATAATCCATACTGAATTGTACGGCTATGTAGGAGGAGCCATAGTTGAGCAACAGCACGGGTTTATGTCCAACAGATCTGTCAATACAATTCTGTTCTGGATACAATATTCATGGATTTTAGAAAGGCCTTCGACATTGTTGATCATGTTGTTCTGCTGCAAAAGTTATATCGATTTGAACTCTCCGACAATATCATGAATCCTTTTAGGAGCTATCTTCAGAATTGATATTTTGTGGTTAGGCATGATGAAAATACCTCAAGCAAATTACATGCCTCTTCAGGGGTACCCCAAGGTTCCAATTTGGGGTCATTGTTCTTTTTGTTATTCATTAATGACTTGTCGATTATATCAAGCATTCAAAATGTCTGATATTTGCCGATGATGTTAACATTTTCAAACAGGTGAGATCAGTCAGAGATGGCTTCGCCGTACAGAAAGATTTGAATTGTTTATTTGTTTGAAGTGTTCGATGTGAGTAACAATGAATAGATAAAAAGAGTGCATGAATGCAAAATCTTAGGATAAATTAATAAATATAACAGGAACTCTACGAATAATCAGAAATTTCTCATTCATTCTCAAAAACCTCAAAATCATAAAAGGAATATTTTGAGTAGACAAAACTGTTGTAATTCACTGTAGTTAAGAGTCACTTGATATATGCAGCTTGAATCTGAAAGCAACAACCAATTTACGTTTAATTTTTTCTGTTTCAGATTCCCATTACTGTCCTCCAGAATGTAGCAAGACTCATCACGAATCCATTTACTCAAAAGAAACCAGATGTAGTTGCCACTGTATCTTAATTTTCCAATAACATTGTATGTCCATTTGTTGATTTTTGTATTCATCTTTTCATTCATGTGATGTTTTGTATATAATTTATTTTCCGTAAACAGAAGCAATATTATGTATTTCTATTAATAAAACGTTAAACCAAGAAACGAGTTGGTATAAAATAATTTTTGATTGATAATTGAATAAACTATGATTCCACAAGTATAATCGGCCAAATTCGTAGTACTCTGGAAAAATGAATGAGATGAAAATGAACAAAATTTGAAATTATTTGAAATCTGTTAAAAAAAAATATGTTTTTATGTTAACCAGCTGCCGCACCCCTACGACCGACAACCCCCAAAAGTCGAAACTTGTGCGAGCTAAAGATTAACGAGTTCTTATCTTCCCACGTTTGATTCCTAACACGGGTTGGACAATAGCAAGTGAAAATCGGTCGTTCAGAACGGAGATTGAACCAACGACCAACAGGGCAGACAATTCGAGTGAGTCAACAAAGCATCCACGTCTAACCTCCTGGATAACGACCGAAATAGTTCAAATAACTTTACCGAAATATTTGGATTACTCAATTGAGAACAGATATATGGTCAGAAACAGGCAAACTTTGAGCAAAAATGAATCAGCAATAGAGAAATAATTCGAAAATGTTTCAAGTATGCTAATTTTGAAATTTTTACCTGGAATGATAATGAATTAATGGATCTGTTGCAGTGAAAATGAGGTGAAACATCAATATTTGTGACATAAGAAAGAATAAGGGGAAGATTTCTTCTGAAGCAACTCCAGAAAGTGTTGCTTCTGTTTTCCATAATGCATCCCGATATTTACATTTTATTTTTTCATTTCATTGTGAATGAGTTATCATTTTTGTGTATGAAACTCATTTGTTTATGAGTAGTTATCAATTTTCCTATTGCAAATTTGGCGTTTCAAACAGAATAATTGTATTTCGATTATTTTTGGGAATTAAAATATTCTTGTTGCTGGAAAGTATTCAGGTGAGTACCGGAAATTCAATAAGCAATTTATTTAATGTTGTATTTCATTTATAAGAATTTTTACATTTAACCAGTTGTTGTTTTTCTTCTCAGATTATTTTCATTTCGTGTAGGTGGTCGTCCTTTATTTTGATGATTATCTAATTCGACTAGTTGATTTAGTATTCTATGATTTTTGTTCTTGGTATGATAAGTTCCATTTAACAGTTTAACATAAGTTAAGATCCATGGTCATTTTTCCATTTTCACTTTTATAGTGAGCAGGTCCAGACTGATATTCTCTTCTTTCACTTATAGTTTGATAAGTGTTTCTTATTTGATACTAATAAAGTGATGCATTTTGCAATTACGATCAGAGGTGCCATATAGAGAGATAGAAATGCTTATCTGCAGTTCGAATTTCTGAGTGTTTTTGTATTTTTGCGTTGAATTGGATCGGAATCAGTCACAAAACCATATCAGTATCATATCTGCATGAAATTTCAATCAGTGGAGTAAATTGAATGTATTTTTGTTAAACTGATAGTTTAATTTTTGATTCTTTTGAAACTGAATTGATGCATATAAAATGCGCAAATGAGAATTTGAAGGAAACGATATCACTAAAAACAAATATCATTATAATATTCATTTACCTACTGATAAACTCTAATTTCTCCTATAATAAATAGGTATAATTCAATCTAACATCCATTCTACTTACCAAATGAATATATAATTTCTCAATTATTCTTTGATAAATAACTTTTGAAAATCAAGAAAATCTCCAGGAATCAGCTATAGCATTTTGGATACATTTTTGATATCTGTTTCATCATCGGAGTTGTCATTATATGTGATTGAAATGATCCATACTGGATGAAATATTAATATCATCATCATAATATATCAACGTGCTATATGATTGTGACTTAATCGTCAATATCATAAAACTTGATTACGAAAAATAGTCTCCTAGTCCTAGACTATTGATAGAAGTGAAGATGGAACTGAATACACTAATAATGAAATATTTTTAATAATTATTACTTAACACTGAATGTATGTTTGTATGTTTGTAACTCTTCTGGCTTGATCTATTCGCAGGCAGATGACGCTATACGTAACCACCTTGATATATCGACATTACTGCTTGATTTATTCGTGGACAGATGGCCCTGTACGTAACCTCATTGATATATCGACATTATTGATTGATCTATTTTCGGACAGATGACGCTGTCCGTAATCTCCTTGATATATCAACATTATTGATTGATCTATCTCGGACAGATGGCGGTGTACGCAACTTTCTTGATATGTCGACATTATTACTTGATCTATTCGCGGGCAGATGACGCTGTGCGTAACCTCTTTGATATAATCCGAACTCATTTAACATTCATTTCTAAATTTGAAAAAACTGTTTTTTTATTTTCAATAACTCGAGCGTTTGCTGCCTTATTTGTAACCTTACTTTGTGCGCCTGCTGCCTAGTGCTTGGTAGCTGATTTTCAGGCTCCCTTTCCAGAATCGAAAAATATCAATGATAATTTTTCTAAACAATATACGGCTGATTGATTCTGAAGTTTCCATAAAATAAATATAGTTCAAAAAGACTGGAAGACACGATTTAATAGCATACGAAAATGAAAACTAAAAAATAAATATATTTTACAAACTGAAAAACTTAAAAAAACACGCTTTTGAAGAACATCGAGCTGAAAAGGTGAAACATATTTTTTAAATGAGCTTAAAACAATAACAAACGAAAAATACTAGTATTATTGTGAAAAAAGCGTGGGCACTTTGTGCCATATTTTGTGTATATCAAGCGCCTGTCGCTTTTTCCACAATGATACTAGTATTTTTCGTTATTCAAAAGACCATCTTTTCAGTTCGATGTTCTTCAATGTGTGTTTTTTAGTTTTTTTAAATATATATTCATTTCGAAGAGTCAATTTTGACCGTAACTGTTTTTGAGTATCTTTCCAATAGAGAGTAATCTTGGTAATTGAGAAGCTGTATTTTTTTTCACTACATTGATTTCATTCAACTTTCCACTGATGTCTTTCTATGTTGAGAATTTGAACAGCAAAAAAGTGTAATGTTTTTATTCAAAACTTTGGGAATAGTAGTATCAGTATAGCAAAAATGTCACACTCTCGAAAATTCAAAGCTGTAGTTTGCTTTTGGTATCTGCTATGGAAATAGTTTCGAATGTTTCTTGATATTCACATCATCCATGAGTCATAAGTATTAGAGCGTTTTCGCCAGTCACGAACTAGGGATTTTTATTTGTAAAATTATAAAATAACGATAAGAATAAAAACAACAATAAAAATTAATTGGCGTTCCCAAGCGACTTCATTGATTCCAGTGGCGCATTTGCTTTTTCATACATTTCTCATCCTTCAGGCATTTCATTTTTATCACTGAGAAGTATGGTAAAAATTCGATTAGATATTCCTTATGAAAATCAAAATTCCAAATAAACTATGCCATTAGTTGATTTACAATCTGAAATTCCTTTTCAATATTCAATGTTCTGAAACAAATTTCAATTCACGCTTCATAACATCAGTATCATGTAGTTTCTGAAATATGAACCACTGAAAACTTCAAAACCCAGTGAAACATAATATCAACAAGTAGACAGTTCTTCGCGTCGACTCAGAATCACACAAAACTCATATAAGTGCCGGAATCTGCAGAAACATTTCCAGTTCATGCGCGAATATAGACACGAAGAAGGTTTTCCAGAATTTTGTCTCGATAGATCGCGAATGTGGATGTGGAACAGCAAAGTTAATTAAAATAATAGTGATTTTCGGACGGTAATTATACTAGCGACATCATAAAAGTTTTATCTGGGAGAGTATTCAAGTAAGAAGTATAGCTAATTGTGATATTTTCTAATTAGGGTTGTTGAAGAGTCCTCATGCTTGAAAATTTCAGAAACACTGAGAAAGTTATATCTAACTTTTCCACTATATTTTCTCCAAAATCCTTTCATTTCACGTAGATTTCCAAAGAATATTTTCATACTAGTATATACTTTGTGAATGTTAGGAATACGATATACAAACAATTTACATTTTACGCGAATCTAACCGCCATCAAATATTTGTTTGAAAGTGATTGAAAATGTTTCATGATGAATTTTATTAGTTCGGATTTTCATTTTATGATATTATATAAAATGATTTGAAATCACTGGAAGACCTAAAAAAAGAAGAATTAAAAATTAAAGAAAAAGAATGAAAATTAATAGCTGATAAACAACCAATTATATTAAGCAAAGCTAAACTTGAAATGAAATAATAGTGGAATGAAATACAAGTAAAAATCAAACAAATTAAACAGAAATTTTAATTAAATTAAAAAACTTGAGAGACTCCAAGCCAAGTTTTTTCACGACGTTTCGATTGTTAGTATTCACAATCGTCTTAGGGTGATGACTGGATTGGTTCCTCCGTGAGCTGACTATAGGTCATTTGAGTACTTTCACTTACCTATGCTTTCATTTTTCGGCTTCACTGGTTTATTTGGCCATTTTTCGCTTGATTATGGGGTTCCATATGTTGTGTATCTCTACGCTAGCTTGGCTCAATATATGTTATTCAACAACTTATGGAAACCCATAATCTAGCGAAAATTGGCCAACTCACGCCATACGGCCATCTCCCACTAAACCGTGAAGCGGAAAAAGGAAAGCAGAGATAAGTGACTATAAATAGTCAACTCACGGAGAAATCAGAAAGCAGACACTTGTACTTCTTTACGTCGGGGGATTGTCGAGAAAGATAAAAAGAATTGGGTTCCAGTATAACATCAGAACCTGCTTCAGATCCGGAAACATCATTCGTATAAACCCCACGAAGAAAATCAGGCAAGCAAACGCGGACCGCTATTTCAAGAATTGCATTAACCGAATACCCCGTTAGTGCTTGTTTGAAGGTTTTATTTCCGTACATCCCTCTGATGTAAGGGAATGATAGTCGTCGCAGTCAGTGCAATCCTTTTCTCCTTTTTTTTCAAATTGCTCAAATTTGTGAACAATTCCTGAGAAAATGAATATCTCTACCAATGATTCATACTGAATTCACACTGTAACAAAATCTGATTCTACGGTAGAAAATTATTAATTTTGTCTATTGATTAATCAATGAGTGTACTACTTGATAATAGCTGCTTTCTTTCGCCTATTTCATTTCCAATAAATCAATGAATCACCAGAACTAAAGTGATGTCTCTCGACTCTTTATAACGGCTAGTTGTCTCCAGATTATGTTACTTGGTTGGTGATATGCACATCGAGAGACTGAACTCTACTTCTAATTGTTATCAAATAAAGAAACAAGATTAACTGAATGGCTCAATGTAAAACTCAAATTTACTATCACTATATAACAACCCAAACTATTGAAATGACTGATTCTGAATTACTGTTGAAATCCCTCTGAAATTCATCAAATTCTGATCACCATATACAAATCTCAATATACATGTATTGTGGTGTAACGATGGTCATTAACACGACTAACGTTTTTTTTAAAAATCCAACTGTATTTTCACCCTGGAATCGACAGAGAAACCAAAAATCAAGAAATGGTAATTCACGATATCACCGAAAGACCGCCTATATTTCATTAAATCACAGTTCGTTTCAAAAATAATGGAATTTTAAGAATGACTTTTTTCTGTGACAATTTACAGAAGAATTGTTCACCATAAGTACCTATCGAAGTCTCCGTGGTTTATTAATTACCTATTATTTTACTGATATTGTGTTTTTGAAATTTCAAACTCTGACCAATGTTTATACGATAAAAATTAGTAATAACAACCATTTGATATTTGTTGTTTCAAGAATCAAAAGGAAATATGATCTGCCATTCAATTATATCTGCATACATGGATGTAATCAATTGTCTGCAATGTTTTTGTGAAGGATTGTTTTTCAGTCACCAAATTATCACATATTTTGATGAATGAATCGATCATCGTCAATACACAATCATTTATATAATTCATATGGAAGTGTTTATTCATTGTTTTCTGGTAAATACGGTTCATCAATAATTTGCCCAGACAATCTTTTACAAATTGATTGAATATTTTGCAGCTGAAAGTTTGATGTGTATGAATTTGATGCATATTGAATAGATATAAACAATTTGATGCACTCTGCAGAAAAACTGTCTTTATTAATGATCAGTATCTATTCAATCTATGTACAACTTTGAATAGTGCCACAGGGGTACAAAGTAGTTGATACACGTTGCTTAAATGCAGAAGATAGTGTTTAGTATCACATCCACTTTGTATCTCCCATTCTGACATAATATCTAGAAGTGATCTTGTTCTGGTTTTCTCTAAATAAATCGCCGAAACAAAAATCTTGGTTAATATATGAAATTCCATTGATCATTCTTGCTGGCACTGAATTGAAAAAAAACTTTCTATACGATGAAAAATAATTCCACAATAATCAATAAAGAGTGTGAAAAAATATTCACCAGGAAATTCAATTGCAAATGAAAATATTAGAAAAGTTTGATTGAGTAGAAATTGATGACAGACTTATGGAAATGAGAGGGATTCTTATAGGAATGAAGAATCTCATTACTCACAAAAATTTTGAAATTCTAGTAAACTGAGCAATCGAAAATTCATCGGGAGGCGTTTCATAGTGCACCAGTCCACAAAAGTAATTGTTCACCACTTTCAGGTGATGCAAGTGCATGTAGGTCGAAAAAACATCACCTTTCATAAAATTATTTGTGACATCTAACAAAATAATTCTACCAAAATAATGGTCGCAGTTCGACTGTTCAATTCAAAGTCGAGCCTTAAAACAATAAACCTGAAAAATTTACCGGTGTTGAATACTTTCAACATCTTGACTACATTCAGTGCAAGAACTGATGGGTAGATCGAAAGACTTTTTAAAATCTTACAACATAGTTACACCGTTACAAAGCTCAGGTCATGAAAAAATATAATTCAACGACACAGCAGAGAAAAAGAATATTAGAAAATAACAGTCATAACAATCAATATGCTAATGTAGGTACATTCACATTTGAAACCACTAAATTCGAAGACGTTTATGGATATATTCACTCACTAAATGAGTGTTTTGCTTGATTATGGATTTCAATACGTTGCGTATCTCTACTTTAGCTTGGCTGAATACTTAATACGTTGTTGGACAACATATATGCGGCTTCTTTGAATTTCTTCCTAAAACCATCATACACAGACATTATCATACATAATTTCTCCACACACCCATACCAGAATAAAGTTGCTGAATTCAATAGTATGCTTCACAGATTATTGAATATTCCACTGTCTGATAGGGAGTTCCAGAAAGAGCTGAATTTGATCAAACAAATCGCGGTTAATAACGATTACAAAGTAGATATTATAAACGCCATTCTTACCAAAAAACTTTAAAAGCAAGCCATAGACTTGGTCTACCCATATTCAAGAAGCGATAACGTTAGTTATAGGACATTGGCATATTTGGGTGAACCAACCAGGAATATTGCCCGTTTTTTGAATGAAGAAGGCGTAAACGTAACTTACAGAACGAATAATAATCTAAGTGAGTTTATTAAAAACAATAAAGACAAAACTTCGTTGTTGGATAGATCAGAAGTATATAAGCTGACTTGTGGATCTTGTCCAAAACTGTATATTAGCCAAACTGGAAGAACATTTTCCCAAAGAATTAAAGAGCATAGAAGTAGTTTTGTAAATAGAAAGACCAATTCCACATTTGCCAACCACCTTTTAGCAGAAGGACATGAGTTCAATCATGAATACGATGTGTTACATTACATGATCAATCAGAATCAAATAACTCTCCGTTACTGAATATTTTTTCAAATGTGGAAAATGGAACATAAGCTCAGGTGATTAAATTCATTACAAACTTAGGTAAAAAATCAGGTACTTGAAATTCAGGTACTTCAAATTGTAGAATAAGGTAAATATAGCATTTAATGTATAGAATTAGTTAATAAGACACGCCCGAGGAAGCCATTGTATGGCGAAACACGTGTTGCGTTTCTGTAAAACTATCTAGTGAAAATCATACAATAAAGTGTTTTTAGAATACGTCCAGTGGATTTGTTTGGGAAAACCCCAAGTTTTACCACAAATCCTTCGACATGTCTATAGAGACAGTTTGGTTTTGTGTGAAACTTTTTTCAAGTGAGAGTTCCAGGTCAATGACAATGCCAAGGTATATAGTCTGCAAGACCAACCTCTGTGAGGTATCTTGCATAAATGTGCGTAGAATATAACTCAATATCCAGCCTGGTATTAGCCGGGAAAGTAGTTGTTCACAGAACCTACTGTGAGAGAGATTTATCTTTTGAAATATTTATTTTCTTGTACTATGTTTTTATCCAATAATTAATTATTGCTGTATTTACTTTTATTCATATCGGCTTCTGAAACAAAAATCCACCCTACTTCATATCTTCATTTATTGCCCTCATATTATTGACAAGATCGCAATCAGTGAACTCGGTAAGATCAGTATCTTTCAAGCTAGAATTGCTTATGGCTCCCGTGTTGCGTCCCTGTTCAGAGGTTTTCGGTCCGAAAATTCTGGAAAACTTCAACGGAAAAATGAAGAACCTCTTTCCTTCTTGCCCGGCGTTGGTTCCTGGCTCTCCAGCGATGAACTTATTTTTCTCGAACAAGGTACTTCTAGTGCTGGAGTGTGATAAAAAACTGCTGCGACATGTGTCGGATATCCCGGAGTTGCGAAACTTATTGGCTTTCTGTGACTTTGGGCCGAAGCTGGAGACTTCGGAAACAGATCTCTGCATGTTTCGCATGCTGGGGGGTACTTTTCTTACCGAGGAGTAGCCGCTTCTGGGGTTTGCCTTGCATCCGCATACTTCGAGGAAGGTATTCTGAAAAAGAAATTATTGATAAATACTATCATTGTTTTCATTATTAGAGATAATGTAATAATAATATTTATTTTCCAAAAACAACTACAGTAACCTATGTCAATATTACAAATACATAAAGGACTGCAGTAACCAATGTCAATATTACAAATAAAGGTTAGCCACATAAAGCATTGCTTTGTAACGTATAGTAGTAGTAGTAGTATTTATTAACCATATTGAATACACTCAGTACAAATGGCAAGTCACAGAATAGGTATACTAACATAAATGAGTAAAATATATAGGTATATAAAATATAGAGATGTCAGGAATAACAATTACAAACTTATAACAACAAATAACTTCACAAAAGGAACGTAAAGATTAAAATAAACATATATCTGTACATAAATGTTTGCTAACACAAACCACTTGTAAACATTCAGTGCTCGAAAAATTCTTCCATAGTATAGAAGCAGTTTTCTAAAAGATATTTCTTTGTTTTGTTCTTGAAATTGTCATAGATGCTAATGTCTTTGAGAAGCTTTGGCAGCTTGTTGTAAATTGATATACAGTAATAGAGAGTTGATTTTGAAGGTTGCTGTTCTATGCTTTGGTATATCAAGAATAAATGCTCTTGAAGAGTAATTATTATTTCTTCCCAATATGTTGAATTCAGCAAAGTTATTTTCCACAAATGTTACTCATTTTAGGATAAATATGGAATGGAATGGTAGAATACGTGGCTCTTTAAAAGTGGATCTACAGGATTCCCTATGTTCCAAATCGAATATTAGTCTAATAAGTCTTTTTTGAGATATAAAAACTCTTTTGTAAAGGGTCAGCAACCCATTCCTGTCTAAAATTGGTTTCATTTGAAATAATATGCTTTATTGAGCTGCTTACAAACAAAGTCTATATGAGAAGAGAAGCTGAGGTCAGAGTCTGGCCAAGTACCGAGTAGTTTGACACTATCACTAAGATTCATATTGCTATAAAGTTTTTCAGGAATTTTTTTCTTTATATGAAAATTTATATAAACCGTTTTTTTCTTGTTCAGAATAAGGCAAGTGATACTACATATGATCCCTTGTCTAAAGAAGTATAAACAAAATTCATTAAATGGTACGTGGCTGATTCTACAGATTTACCCTTTCTGAAACCATGTTGAAATTGCGTTAACAGATTATTGTGCTCTACAAAATTTACTTCTATATTGTATTTCTTGAATACATTTTATTCTAGATGACATTATATTACATATACACACATAAGATAAAACTACAACATGTGTTTCAATAACAAAAGTGTTCTTGTCTGTAGATCATACATTTTATATCTCATAGCATGAATAGTAAAACAGCACTTATCTGGTGTAAGACTTTTCATGTATGTTAATTTAAAAATTCGTATAAACAATCAACAAATAATTATCCACAACTCATAAAAGAATATTAAAATTAAAAAAAGGGAACAAAAATCAAAACGTTTCTAATATAAGTGATATTTGGTATTTCAGTGTATATATGGTCGTCCTGGTCAACCTCTACTAGTCTCTCAAGCCTCTTGCGCCGTTCTACATCACAATACCTTTCCAGTATGGTACGAAGAAGTTAAAATAAGGCTTCCTACAAACATACTCCATTCTCATCACCTATTGTTTACGTTTTACCACATTTCCTGTGATACTAAAAAGAAAGAGAATGGAGTAGAAAATTGTGTTGGTTATGCATGGTTACCGTTGTTACAAAAAGGCAAACTGAACGTTGATGCTCAAACTATACCTGTTGCTTCGCAATTGTTACCCGGATATTTGTCCGTACATCCTTTTGGATTAGGCAAGGGGGTCAGTATAATTTCTAGAAGTGAATATTTTTTCAAAAGTCTTGACATTTTATATTCAGAGCAGAGTTTTCCAAATTATTTCTAGCAAGATATTAACAGGTAAAAACTTGTACTGTACTTATTTAATTATGTTTTAAGAGGTAGCAATCGTACATGCCCTGATTACTAAAAACCTATTTAAAAATTTGAGTATTTGATTAAACAAAATTATAAAACAATTCAAAGTTGAGCAGGAAAAAAGTTTTACGGAGTTATTTCTAAAAAGAAGTATTTATTTGTGTATTAACAGATAAAAATATTACAAGTAATGCCATACAAGGTTATTAAACTCTGACTGACTTTTTGATTGAACACAATTATAAAGGAATTGAGCCCTGAGTAAAAAATAATGTTTTTCAGATTCTAACAATCCTGCAAGTAAAAAATATGTTCATATTACAAACTTATTTGAAACTTTGTGTATGTGACTCAACAAAATTATAAAACATCTGTATATAATTGATTGTTTTTACAAATGAAAATCATACAATTTAAAATAATTCTAGGGTACTGATATACCTACTTAACACTGAGTTGTTGATTGAAAATTTCATAAAAAAAATTGAATTTTTAGTGAGGAAGATATGTATTGATTCAATCGTTTTAACAGGTAAAAAACAGATTACTGATGAATCTGTTTAAAACTTTGACTAAACAAATTAAAAATACAATAGAAAGTCGACCAAAAATGGAGTTTCACTAAATTTGTTTTAATAAGATTTGTATTTAATAATAATAATAAAAAAACATAATAATAATGTTTGAAACTGTCATTCGTTATGTCTTCGCAGGGTACATGGTTTTCTGATTCAGTGATCGCCTATTCCACCGTTGTACAAAGTGGTCATTGGGTATCGATGCTGGCAAGCCCCTCCAAATTAATTGGAGTTTTGGGTACAGGGACTACCAGCAACCGTTTTTACGTTCAAATAATAATTTCAAAGTAATAACGATAATATTTTATAGTGCTTTGATACCAATGAAAAAACAAAGTTCAAGCAAATCATACTCATATTAATTCAAACTTACAGTTTCTATACCACAAGTTTTCCGTGGCAATATATTGAAAGATGACGATTTTTCCAGAGCGCTGGCCCAGAAATCACTTGGATAGACAGCCAGAGACCAATATTTACTGTAGGTTTCAACTTAGTTTCAACAATAAATACGAAAGATCAACACCTGTTCAACCTTTTCAATCATGCAGAGCGTCTACTAGATCCGAAACCTTCAGCCCTTCCTTCAGAAACAGAAACTTGCAAAATTTTGAAGGCTCTTCACGCTATTCACCTAACCACACTCATATCGTTCCTTCCGACGTTGTTCAATCAACTCTTCGCTCTATTAGTCGCGACGAACAGTGAGGAAATCGGACTGAACATCATCAGGGTGTTGATAAATTTGGTAGACATGATATATAACGTGAACCGTAAAGAGATATTGCAAGCTTACGTGAAGTTTGTTTATGTTTCTCCAGAAAGCAAGAAGAATATCACTGTTCACGAAGAAATGTGCAAGCATTTACCGACTATTTTACATCCTAACAATACTGATTTTCTGGTCGTTAATAAGTTCATGCATCATTCCGATTTCTTTTTTGAAATCATAGTCAAAGGTATGGCGCAGCATTTATTGTCGACTGGGAGAATTAAGGTTGGTAAACTCTGTTGCGATGTATGACTTTTGTCAGTTATCTGTTACGAGTTGTAGATGCATCGACACGAGAGGTTTTCTACGGAGTACCTGAGTAGAGTGGAGAATTTGATGCATGTTTTGATTCCCTACGTTCTCAACAAGTACAAGGAAATGCCACTAGAAACGAGAGAACTGAATAAGAATATGGCGTATTTTTTAAAGGTAAGGCTGGTTGGAATATTGCCGTCTGTTCAAAAAGTAAGGTGAATTTTCATTTTGCTAAAAAAATTTTATATTCATCAATTTCAATTTGCTTGAGCGATTCGGTTTTTATATCCTCAACCATCGCAAAACGCCATTTCATGGGTCTCTTCAATCTTGGAAACAGGAAGAAGTTTTTTTTTTAATTTATTTATTGAATTAGGATTCCCTAATATATAGGTTAGCTAACTTAAAATATATTATAATCAACAAAATTTATATAAATATTACAACTTTATATACATACATAATTTGAACTGAACAAAAAGGAATTTTTCAGTTTCCATTATGAAAATTCTCTGTTGAAAATATTTAATGATAAAGTAGATTTAATTAAATCATTAAATTGGACAAAACCTTTAAAAAATAAACTGCTCATACTTTTTCTTGTATTTGTTCTATTTATATGATTGTGACT
>WOGN01000325.1:0-26707 GCA_015342105.1 Leptinotarsa texana
CTTTCTAATAGAAGCGGCAACACCGCATTGCCGAAAATATTTTAGTTGGCTAGAGAATGTCCGAATATGCCCTCCATTAAATTTTCAAAGTGATCCGCTGTCTGGTTCACCAGAAACGTCTAATGTGCCATCCACCGTGAATCAGCCTGTATATTCACATTCAGCCATCCCTTAAAATGTATTTTATTTCGTATGTAGATCATATATGTTTTCAATCTTCAATATTCCATATCACAATTATTGTCACCTCGGTTATATTCCCAGGACTACAAATTATTCTATCATCTATCTTTAATTATTTGGGTTAAGGTTTGGAAGTGTCGATAAAATCTAAAATTTTCTTGAGACAAATAAAAATGAAATGAAATTTGAATACCTCTAAATAAAATAAATTTTTTACTTTAGAGAACCTTAGAAAGAGAAATCAGATCATGTCAGGGTTTGATAATATGGACGATTTGTGATAGAAAAGGGGAAAACATTGGGTTTGAAATAATAAAAGTATGTTCCGATGTAAAACCAAATCTCAGAATATATAGAGCGAAATTCTCTGAAATAACAGCAGCTTCTGTTTTTCGAGCATTAAATGCTCTTGGACAGCCTAATAGAAATATCAGTGATGCAGTTGATGTAAGGCAAGAACTGGATTTGAGAACAGGTGAATTATTATCATAACTGAATGTGCAATGTAAAATATAATTTTTCATTGCCTAGTTTGGTTAATTGTAATCATCATTTCTAATTTCTCTTGTTTTGATTTTTTTTCAGGAGCTGCTTTCACCCGATTGCAAACTCTGCGACTGCAAAAAGTTTTTCCGCAAAAGTTAGCCGATAAATTGATAAGTTACGGTTCCTGCCAGTTCCCAACACTGGGATTTGTCGTGGAAAGGTACCAAGCCATAGAAGATTTCATTGCAGAGCCCTTTTGGAGAATCAAAAGTAAAAATTATAACTTTCACTTTGGTTTATGAATATTTTCAAATCAAAGAATGTAAAATTTTATGACCAGCGATAACTGTGTGAAAGCTATTTTCCGGGATTTTTGGCTGTAGTCTGCACGTTCTCGTGTCTGACGTTATCACATCGCCTTTGATAATGTGTACAAAGCACAGCAGTAGACAAAACGTCAGGCATAAAAACCTGCAGATCATGGCCAAAAAACCTGGAAAATTGATTTAGAATAATTTTCAAGTCATTTCAAATGAAACTCATTCACAGGATGCTTTGTATTTCAATTAGATAAAATTAGAAAGAAATATTTTGCCTTTCTACACTCCATCTTGTCGGATCATTTTTGTGTATAGCTCTCCAGCTTCTTGAAAGAACGTTTCGTTCAAGTGGCCATCAATGGATATCTCTCGAATAAGATTACCATCCATGCTGGTGTTCCCCAGGGATCCATATTGTCTTCAACCCTCTTTTAATTGTATATCAACGACTCATTGAAAAAAAAACAAGAATCCAATATATTGCTTTGCTGATGACACACTGGTCTCGTTATTCCATTTGGATGTACATCTTCACCGGCAGCAAGAGATTGGTGCCGGTGATTTTTACTTTTGTTTTTTCAGTGAACCATACTGTCAAAGATGTAACAACAGATTTCACTTGGAAAAGAGATAGGCTCTTTGATAAAAATTGTTGCCAGGCCATATTAGATATTTGCAAGGAAAACCCCCAAGCTGTGGTGGAAAGTGTTGAGAGTAAAGAGAAAAGTAAATGGCGTCCGCTACCCTTAGACACAGTGGTAAGTTGATTATCATCTCCCACCACCTGAGGTAAAATAGAGTCGATAAGTAATTCTACTATAGAAATGTTTTTTAAGAAATTGTGGGCTTTTTGCCTTGAGAAAGTAAATGATTTGTTTTCTTTAATTGTAGTTTTGGTGCTTCTTTGTAACTTATAAATCATTTTATATTAAAATGTTTTACATTGAAATGACTTTTAGGAAATGGAAAAAAATGCTTCAAGAAAGCTGAAAATTAATGCTAAAGATGCAATGAAAATTGCTGAAAAATTATACACTCAAGGATTCATTAGTTATCCACGTACTGAAACAAATATCTTTCCTAAGGAATTGAATTTAACGAATTTAGTTGAGCAGCAAAGAGATGATCCAAGATGGGGGCCATTTGCTCAGAGGATTATGAACGAAGGTGGTCCAACTCCCAGACAAGGAAGAAAGTCTGATCAGGTGTGCAGTTTGCATTTTATTTATTCATTTTATCGATATGGCAGCAGCTCAAGAGCTGATTTTACATATATACCTAAAGAATTACATAGTTCATAATCTTTGCACATTATAATCATTTTAGCAACCGTTATATTAATATAATAATATTAATATAATTTCTATAATTTAATTTTGTAATATAACTTCTGTGTGGCTAGCAATAGTATAAAATGGTATTAAAAAAGTGTATTACGAATATAACGGTCTTTCTGAAGATAATATAATGTCTGATACAATATGTCAATGATCATAGCAATATCACGGAGCATACAGACATGAATCTACTTGAGTTTTAAACTGTTCAATAGAGCGAGATTTGACACAGACGGATGGAAGGCCCTTCCAGATGTTTACTGTTACGTTTGTGAGTCCCCACATTCGTTTGTGTCTGTTCTTTCCTCATTTTCCTGTCATGGCCCCTCAGTCTACGTTTTTGGACAACTTTCGGGATTTCGCAAATCCCTAAACTGTACATGACTTTCATCATTTTGTATATTTCAATTAGTTCATTGCATAATCTTTGTTGCTCCAGGGTTGGAAGATCAAAGATTTTCAACCTTTGTTGGTATTCAAGATCGTGTAGTTCTCTGTGAAGTTTCGTCAGCCGTCTGTAATGTGGCGACTAAACCACAGTGGCATACTCCATAATCAAAATCAAAATGAAAATATGCTTTATTACCCAAGATCTGAACATCTTATTGGCAAAGTCTAGTAAAGTAAAACGTGTATATGGGACAATTAACAAATATAAAAAATAAGAGCCTTGGTAGAATTCGTCCACACTATAATAGGGCCTCCCAACAAGGAATTCTTTCACTTTCTTTCTGAATTTCTTTTCATTATATAGTCGCCTTAAATTAATGGGAATGTGATTAAATAACTTCTTGCTATTGAAAATAATAGGATTTTGTGTAAGGGCTAGAGTCGGTATTGGAAGGGAAATAATAATAATATTTATTCACGTAGGAAAGAAGAATATAGAACAATGTAGTAAGAAGGTAACGGTGAATAAATGAGTACTTGACAAGTATTTTTCACATTTGTTTCGAGAAATGAAGTAAGACTGACTTGTACTATAAGTTGAGGTGGTATTAAATTGGTTTTTATATTTTTTGTGGATGAGACACACTGTTTCCAAAATAAAAAGACATACCAAGATCAGAATGTTTTGCTTCACAGATAATGGGCGGCATGAATCCCTGTAGCTAGCCTTGCATAAATATCTGATGGATCTTTTTTGTAGAGAGAATACCATATTGAAACGAAATTGTGCACAATTTCTCCAAAAATATATTCCATAATGTAAATAGGACTCAATCTGGGCAAAATAAACTAATCTTATGATAGTAGTGTGTAACTCTCTTGCAACAACTCTCACTGCATGACATCCTGCTGCTAGTCTTTTACATAAATAGTCGACATGGGAATCAAATTTTAGATTTTCATCAATGAAGAGCTCTAAAAATTAGTTTTTCTCCAAATTTTCAATTTTTACATTTTCCAAGTGTACTTTTCCTATGTTACATCTAAACGTGACCACATTTGTATTGTTGATGTTGAATGGTAAAAGATTGGAATCACACCACTTTTTCACCTTTTTTATGTCGACAATGATTTGATCAAGTAAATTTGAGAGGTATTGCTATGCCACAGGATGGTGGTGTCGTCAGCGAAACATGTGAATTTATCACTTATGTCAACATGGACTAAGTCATTGATATAAATGAGAAACAACACCGGTCCCAAAACGGAACCTTGTGTGACTCCACAGCCAATGAACCGTTCCTCTGATGAAATTCCATCTCCAAATTAATGCAGATGCTCTAAATCCGTAAACTTCTAGCTTGCAAAGAAGTAGCATGTGGTCTACACAATCGAAGGCCTTGGTTAGGTCATAAAACATGACCGCCGCAGAATCCCTTTCATTAAGATTGGTGTATAGATTTTCCAGGAATGAAAATATTGTAATGAATCTGAGGCCGGCCCTGACCGTTATTTCAGACACCAGGCGCATGACATCAGCGAAGAAAGCGGTCTGACTATCCGGGAAAATTCCGGATGCGACGAGAAGGGATCTGCAGTGTTCGTTGCCGCTATATAAGCGGCCTCCCGTCCCTAGGTGAGGTAGTCTGTACTTAGAAAGTGAATCGTACATTTTAAGAAAGAAATCTATGAAGATGAATTAAACGTTAGTTACTAAGTGTGTATATAAATTAGTTGTGACAGTGAAATATTGTAAAAATAAATTTGTTTAAGACAGTTATTTGTTTAATTCGTTACAGTATAGTATATCATGAAACTAGCTTATAATACACATAATTATTGCATGAGTAGGTAATTTATAGCGCTCATACGGAAATCACTCGCCCCAATCTCGCATATGTGACTCACATATGTATGCCAAGTAAAATTCATTTTGACATCAAAAAAAATTGAAGTACCAAACGGACTTCCTCTCCGATAGCGACAGAGTACGGTAGTGCCGATAAAGACCGCCCTCAAAGATGGCACGTGTATGTCGGAGTGGAGTCCAAAAGGTGTAAACTTAAAATAGAGTGTAATCTAAAATAAAGATACGTTTAAATAAATATTGAAGTGAAAAATGGGAGAACTGGTGGACCCCTAGGCCAGTAACCAGGCTGGATGTCGACGGATTCAAAGAGATGGAGGCGACCAGTAAAAAATAAAATGTTTTTATTGAAAAAAATTAACGAAAAAACTTATGACGGCAAAATTGCCTCGAGCAAGACCGCTGCGCCCCCGGACAAAGCTACTTTCACTATGGATAGGAGGAGCCTGGCCAAATGCGCTCGAATCAGAAGCAACGGACATAGAGAGAAAGAAATACCAACCGTGCCTTCTGCAAAATGCCAAATCGATCGCTAGATAAATAAACGACGTCAAAGTCACGTCATTTGTAAATTGCTTCGTGAAGATACGAATTGTCGCTATGAAATTCTACAAAGAATTAGTCTTTTTCCTGAGAATAATACAGCGAACGTGCCACGAGAGGCAGCACTAGTAGGGGGGACACACATAATCTATTCACATGTAAAACAGTGTTATTTACGTGATATTAATTTATTATTTAAAAATATAAATCTGATATAAAAAATTATTGTGTGCTAGTATAATGCTAACAAAGCATTGCTGTTTTGCGAATTGTACGACGGATAGTCGATATCCGGAAGAAAACGTGTTTTTTATACCATTTATTAAAACCTCATATTAATGAGGTTACATGTAAGAAATGGATACATGCTTCCAGGAGAGTGGATTTAATAGTGCAAGAAATAGATTTTTCGTACTTCAGGAAAAAGGTTCATTGAACAAGCTAAGTCTTGCCTGCCCATTTGTCACTTTACGACACAGGTACCTGAAAGCAGCGGTTCCTTGATGATTTTGACATTCAGTTAAGTTTATAATCATTGTTTAAAATATGTTTGGAAACATTCTTGTGTTTAATCTCCACGTGCAGTCAATTCGGTGAAAAACAGTAACGAAGGTGATTGCAAAATTACTGTCTTATAAATAATAATCTTTTTCAACTTATTTTGTACCGTTGAAAGATCTATTTCTACCTGTAAATATGATATATATATATTTCAAAAAAATACATTTCAGTATACTAGGTAATATATAACAGTGGTATATTCATAGTGAATCATTTGACGTAAATCAACGATGTGTAAGTTTTAGTCTTATCACACTTTGAAGCGTGCCTTGAAGTAAAAATGTGTGTGATATGTTCCAAAATGAATGTTAAAAAAGCGAATGTTATACCAAATGCCAGCACAAAAAATGCTGATTCTATTTGATGTACGCTAATACTGAACACCGTTTTTTCTTCCTCCTCTATCTTACTTCTCAAAGAGTAGATGTGTTTCCATTTGGATATGGACTGGCTAAAAAAACCACTTTCCACTATTCTATGCAGAGTTTTTTCAAAGTATTCATTCAGTACATGGTTGAAGGGCATGTAAAATACCATCAAAATGTTAGATAAAGTGAAGTACTGCATCAGTTTTTTCAAATTTGGTTCCAAAATCAGGACACCCTCATCAACTATCGTGGCGAAATTTTGTTTGTGAGCGTAATCGGCAAGGACGTTCAAACTTTCCACTCTTTCTATAATTTCCATTTTTTCCAAAATAACATCATTTGTTCTATCTTTGAACATGAACAAAAGTTTATTGGCTTCTAGAGCTTTTATTGGGACATCGGACGCTGCAAGTTCTTCCAAAGTTGTAATAGGCTTTTCTAAAGGTGGTTTGCTAATGAAACTAAATAATTTTCCTTGAACCATTGCAGCGAGGATCAAAGTGTAAATCATCCAAGAACCTGAAAAAAAGAGTTTCGTGATCTCGTGATAAAATAAATTAGTATACAACCGAACAGAAATTTCGGAACAAGTGGAGGAGCCACATATTGAATATGTGTACGGACAACATGACACCGAAGTACACCTTTAACACAAACTGCACGGCCAAAGTCATAAACCGTGAAGAGTGGAAGACCATTAGTCATCCCGAAAACATGTTTGGAAAAAACACCTGTTATACAGATGGATCGAAGACAAAACATGGAACGGGAGCTGGAATATACTGAGCGGATAAAAATTTACAGCTATCCGCTAGGACTATACACATCCGTCTTTCAGACGGATTTCCGTCTTTCAGACGGATTTCCGTCTTTCAGACGGAACTGTATGCTATCTTGCAGTGTGCAAGGCTTATTAAATTGAGACTTCAAAGAAATGAGCGGATCAATATTTTTACAGACAGCAAGAGCGCACTAGGGGATCTGACGAACTCGAAGGTGACATCAAAACTGGTCTGGGAATGCCATAAAGAACTGAATGAACTTGCAAACAGGAACAAATTAACTTTGTACTCGGTGCCAGGGCATGCAGGAATCACAGGTAATAATAAAGCTGATGAATGCGCTAAACGCGGGATCATCATCTTATATATAGGTCCTGAACCAGCTATGGGGGTATCAAAATCAATGGTACGAAACCAGATTAGGATATGGACCAATAAGAAGCACACAGAGTACTGGACAAAAGTACCTGGCAACAAGAGAAAAGAACCGAAGAACTACTTCAATATAGTAGGGATCGGCTCAGAATAATTACAGGGTTACTAACCGGTCATTGTCCGCTCAGAGAACACCTGAATAAAATGGAGCTGTACAACGGAGACCTCAGCTGCATATTATGCAACGAAGGGATAGAAACAGCTCTATACATCTTATGCGAATGTGAGGCACTGAATCACAGGAGGCAGGCAATATATGGACGTATGAAATTACGTCCAGAAGAATATGACGAACATTCAACACGGAACCTGTACAAACTAGTACAGGGAACGAGACTGATGGAATGTTTGTCAAGAAAAGATGGGAGAACAAACGCAATAAGCCCAAGAGGCTGCGGTGTTTCCTGGAGACTTGGACTAAATGGACAAGTCAAACAGACACAAAGGAAAACAGCTTACATGATTAATTTAATTTTTTTCTGATGAATTCGGCCGAAGATCCATAGTAATGTCAAAAACTACACCTCACGATTATCTCCACAAACTTTATTTCCACAGTAGATTTGTCAAGTGATTTCAATACTTCAAGTCGTTCTTACATTAATATTCATATACTAGAGGTAACCATAATTGAAACTACCTTCAAAAAACTTCCTAAACCTATACCTAAGGTACTTGTTCAATTACGATGACCTGAAGCATATTAGCTCACATGTACATCAATAATAATTCTGTCTGGGTTTTTAAGAAAACAAGTTCAATAATGGTGATCTATTCAGATCTAGAATGTTTGAATTTTTATGTTGATTAATTTTTATCGTTTCCAAATAATTCAGTTTCAAACCTATATTTTCTATGTGTAAAATTTCGAACTATTCGTCAAAGATATGATTTTCTTCTAAAACATGATTTGAATATGTCGAATTTGTTTTCTTATTTACATAGGTCGTATGATGGTCCTGGATTCGATTCCTAAATGTTCTGCCAGTTTGACTAATATATACCTCAGGACACGTTCCACACTTTGATTTATATATTCCTGATTTCTCGAATTTCGATGTTTCGTCTTTATTTTTTTTATTATTATTTTTTGTCTGTTTCTGTTAGTTGAAAGTAATAAAGACAAAACATCCGAAATTTGTTTATTGATTATCTGTTTGACATATAAGTATGTATAGGATTTGTCCAGCAATGAAGAACACATGAAAACACAGTGTCCGTATCAATATAAAAACACTCTAAAATTAACATATAATATAAAATACAATACAAAAAAAATGATATAAAAAATTCGTTTATGATAAAGTTGGTATGATGACAAATGAGACTTTGTCGAAACGTTGCGAAATTCATTCTCATCGAGGATGACAATACACCACACGGAACAAACCCGGAAGAATTATTTCAACATATTCCTGTCCGTGGAAAACCTTCGGTCTAGCATTTCAAACTCTTACGGGGAAAACAGGTAATATCGAGAAGAAGAAGAATTGAGGTACTAAAACATCCAGTTACCAAATCCAGGTAATCAAAAACGGTATTTATGTAACAAACATTGTACCCACACAGTAAGAAGTCAATTGAGTAGGGTCAAGCGACCTCCGAACACTTAACAATAAATCGCCAAATGATGACAAATGAGACTTTGTCGAAACGTTGCGAAATTCATTCTCACCGAGGATGACAATACACCACACGGAATATCGTTCAGATGGAAATCTGTAAATGATCCCTGAGGAACTCCCTGTGCTCCAAATAGTAGATATGTATGGTTTTCCACTTGCTAGATAATGCATTTCATTAGTTCGAATTAGATCCCTGAAAAAATCTATAAAAAATTTAAAAAATTAGTTGAAAAATTACAATTATATTATGCAAAAAAACTGGAATTACAATGAAATAAAATAGAAGTAACGAGTAAAAAAATATAAAAAAATGAACTAGTAACACGAGATGAAAATTATAAAAAAAATTATTAACAAGACACGAAAACTAAAGATTCCAAATCAAGGTACTTCACGACGTTTCGATTGTTAGTATCCACAAATCGTGATGAAAAACCTTTATTTGAAATATTTTAATTTTTAATTTTCGTTTCTTGTTAATAATTTTTTTTAATTCATCTCGAGTTAAGTGTTCAATTTTTTTCATTTTTTGGTTGTTCCTTGTATTTTATTCCATTGTAATTTCAGTTTTGATTTTGCTTGAAATGATTGTTATTTTTCAGCTAATCTTTTTATTTTTTTACAGATTTTTTCAGGGATTTCAAATCAATTCATATCATATTAGATAACGAAAGTCCAAACTGATGAAATGCACCACGAAACATTGTCAACCACCTTCAAATAAAACATTGCTAGATAATATTGGAATAAAAAAGTATTGATTAGAATACGTTAACACAAAGTTACTAATATAGTGATATATTGTAAAAGATACTAATTTGGGAGGGTTTTGTTACTATGAGCACGCCAGAAGAAGTTACTGTGTAACGAAACAAAGTTCTTCTAAAGTTTTTCAATACAAAGAAGATTGGAGACAAGTTTCAACTTCTTGTCAATAGTTTTCATAAACGTTTGTTCGTATTTTTTCAATTATTGATATTTAAGTGAATGTATTCCACTGCAATGATGAATCTTAACAAACCAATCTGTTTTTAGAGCCAGACATTCAAGCGAATCTGCATTTCAGCTTATAGTTACTGAATGGAAAGATATATGCATATACACTGTAGCAGTATTGTTAGATCTTAAACGTGCGTTTGAAACGCTTAATCCTGAAATATTAATTTAAAAATTTAAAAAATATGGCATTAAAGGAAAAGTACTAGATTGGAATCAGTGATTACCTCACAGGAAGGAAGCAGGTAACCAAACTCAATGAATTTGTATCAACAGTAATAAACATAGACCACGGGGTTCCGCAGGGAAGTATTTTGGGACCATTACTATTCTCAAATTACGTTAATGAATGTGAATATGAACATTATTTCGCTGATGATGCCCTAGTATCGGTTAGTGATAATGATATAGATAAAGCTAAAAAAAATGAATGAAGCATTGCATAATATTGCTATATATTTAAAAACTAATGAGTTTAAGCTAAATGTAAACAAAACAAAGGGTATGATACTCACTAAACCGTTTAAATAGAGAGAATTACCTTTGAAGCAAATTAAAATAAAAATAGAAAATGATAACATTGAGCTCTATACTGAATTCAAATATCTGGGATTCATGTTAGACAATCATCTATCAATGAATAACCATTTCACCTACATACAGAAACAAATTTTGAAGAAATTATATTTTTTCACAAGAGTATCCCAACACTTAAATATGCAATGACTGATAACTGTATATAAGACAATTAAACAACCACATTTTGAATAGTGTCCCACTCTTCTATACACAAGTGATTTGAATAAAATGGGAACACTACAAAAACTACAGAATCGCGTAATGAGGATTATTTTGAGATGTGACAGGAGTACCCATATATCTTTAATGTTAAATACTCTAGAATGGTTATCTATAGAAAGTAGGCTTACATATTTAACGATGATTTATATTTTGACAAATTTGTAATTTTTAATAATCAAATCCACCAGAATAATACTAGAATAAATAATAGTTTGTATGTAAGTAATCAAACAAAAACATTCAACACTAAAACATTAATGTTCAAAGGATTTATTAAGTATAACACTCTACCTGAAAATGTAAAGTCTTCTAACAGTATTATTCTGATCAAAATAAATGTATTAGACCATTTAAGAGACCATTGAGGTATTATGTGATAATTTTTATCTTTTATTCTTTTTTTGTATTTTCAATTATCGTAGCTAAGACTTCTTATTAACAAATATAAGTAGATCTTTTTTGAATTATTGTATTTATATGTATATAAATGTTAACATTACTATCATTGTTGTATATATTAGGATGCATCCTATTTGAATAAAGCATTTCATTTTATTTCTGAATCAGCTGTATTTTTCCGCTATAACAGAACAGAAAAAATGCATGTCATATATACTAATACTGTTCTGTATATGAACTGACATATTTGTCTTTAACCTCATATGAATCATTCAGCAACCTAATGGCTAAAGGCAAAAATTATTAAACACTCCGTATTACCTCGGAAAACAAACTTTCACGATGAACCTCTGCAAAATACGCACACATTCAGGTTTTCACACATGTTCTCTCCCCAATATCTCCCTGTGGACGGTAACGATATTTCATTCTCCGTCTAACACTCGCCTTCCAAACGGAAAAAGCGATAAAGAGGGTTAATATAACGAGGAAAAATGAAAGAACTGAATCCATACGGTGAAAGGCGCATGTGTGAAGAAAAAGGGTTCAACAATCTTTTTCTTTCTTTTTTTCGAAGGCCATTTCATTTCGTTCTTTTCATTATCAGTTGATGAATGGTATTGAGAGATGTCTTGGTGGTTTAAGGTGATATGTGTGATCTCTGATCAAGACTGTGGATACACTATTTGGGCTCACTTTAAATAAGGATACTTGGTAGGGATTAGACTGTAGTTTTTCGCTTAAAATTGTTTTTTTTTTTAATTAAAAGTGAAGTGAATCAAAGCTTAAGCATCGAATGAATAGAAATTTTGATATAAATATTAATAGTAGCATTTTCATATGATACAATACTGCACTTGTCATTATTTGGGTAAATAAATTAGGATATGTTTATACAGCTCACATTTAGATCAATTCGGAAGTTATATATGAAGGATTGATGTTTGATGGCCGAGTTTTAAATTGGCCTATTTTGAAATATTTCACAATATACAGGGTACCCAGAAGAAGGGTGGCGTATCAAAATTATGTTTGTTATGAAATGGGCTGTGATATATTGCTTTCCAAAGTATGAGATTGTATGGGTTTATATCAAGCGGCTTGAAAGTTATGTAAAAAAATAACGTTTTGAAGTTGATTCATTCCAATGACTACAAAAATGTAGTTTTTCCAGTAGCGAATACATAGTCAATTGAGTTAATTCGACAGTACCGAAAAATTTCCGACTAGGTTTATTAAAAAATCACAACGCGGAAACTTCAAAAAAATATGACCTTTTTATTGGGAAAACAAGTTTTTGAACGTTGATTTCTGCAGTATCTCGGTCAAATTACTTTTCAAAAATAAAACAATCATACAAAATCTTCTTCTGAGAAAGAGAACTTTCTGTTCGACATTTGACTACATATTATTAGAAAGAGCTTTTCACGGGAAGAACAAATGTAGAATAATATATAGAATACCTTATTTAGGATTTTTTTCTCCCAGTATTAGAAAAATTTTTGGTCAAATGAGTATTTAATAATGGATAAACGACATTTTTGAAACATCGTCAACATAAACAGGCTTTTCAAATGAGTTTTTTTTATTTTTTTTATTGAAAACAGGAGTGGTTAAACAGATTCATTTTTGCGCGTTATTTGAACCAATTAGTTAACACCTACACAATCTAATATTTTCCAAAACAATTTTTTTGACACAAAACAAATATGGAAAGCAACATATCTTATTTCTCATGAAAATACTAACGTAAGAAAGTATGGTGGGTCAATTTATTGATTATTTTATACACAGGATGAACACATGTAAACGAAACAAAGTCAATTTCCTGTACTGGACGTTTTGAAAAAAATATTGAAAGAAAAATTTCCGCACAGAGTTGTAATATTGTCTCTGTCAACTCCTCCCCCCCTTTCTTGGTGACATGATAACATTTAACCTTAGATTGTGTAATGATCAAAATATAATATTCAAAATGGATCTGCTCAATAAGTCTTTACTTCAACAAGTCTTCGAAGTGGTGGATTCTGCTGATGGTGATTTTGTTTAAAGTGATCTCTAATCTTTTGAAGCAATTCAGATACAATGTTTCGACATTCAGACTTCATTGTTATGGATCATCTAGAGATGGAGGATGATTTAAGTATTTTGCATTGTAGTGATTAAGTGACCCCACGAAAAAATCTGCTAGTTATATTTATTCGATTCATCTAAAAACACCAACTTTATTTAGCAATCCACCAGTTGGGTTTCCCCAATTTGTTCAACAACATATTGCGTTGTCCTCATTTTTGTTCTGAATATGTTCCTCAATTGTATTTTCTATGCAAAATAGTTGACTGAAAATCTTCATATAAATGATAATGCAAAAACCTAATCCAAATACTGCTTTGTCTTTGAAATTATATCACATTTTTGTCAAGATGCAACACTACTGATATAGACTCCAAAAACAAGCGCTTTTCTCAATCACCAGACCCGCAATACTCCACTCGACAGACGTTTCACTAATCAAGGTGGCGTCATCAGGATGTGAAGTGAAGTAAAAATGGAATGATTTCGGGTAGAAACTTGCGGGGAATTCTAAAACAGTGATTTATAGAATGATAAACAATGAACTGTTTGGATTATCATTCACTGTTCATAGTTCTCATGCCAACCTTTGATATTTCTATTTATTCTGTTCGCGTCCTCCAATACATGTTGGTCAACACTGAATTTTTCTGGTTTTCGAAATCGGATATGTCCTGTGTATCGTATTTTCAAAAAGTTGAACGCCAAAGTAGCCATGAAAACTTCTTGCTTAGGTACTTCAATAAATGTTAGGTAGCACGAGATGTTGGAAAAAGAAAATTCAGAGATATATCTAATGAGCTGTGAGGACTGTAACAAATAATATATTGGTAAGACTAAGCGATCCGTTGAAACTCGTTTCAAATAACACGCAGCACCTATTAGATTTCAAATACCATAAAATCCTGTACCTCTCAATACGCTTTAGAGAACGGCCATATATTATGGAAACGATCTTGAATTGTTTAGATCTGTACATGATACTAGATTTTTGGAAGTTTTCGAAAGTCTGGAAATGGTTAATTCATCAATATATGTTATATATTGGAGAAATGTCTATTCATTTGATTATTTTTCCACTTTGTGAATAGAATGAAACTTAATCTCTAATTCATCAAATTCAGCCAGTAAGACATTCAGGCTGTTGCTAATAATATTAACAGCATCTTATAGCATATAATAATCATAATTATCTATGAAAGTTTTGTTTACATCTGTCATACCATAATTATCAGTATTCATTTGATGTAGCTCTATTATCAGTAATGAAACCTCAAATGCTTGACGTTTCACTCTGTAATTATACGTATTTCAATTTGATTGACTTTCTATTTCGACAAATTATTACCAACTAACGACCCAACCCGGCTTCGGATAGTTTCATACCCACTTGAAGTTAATGATGGCCTCTAACAAAATCCACTCAAAATGTATGTTTAAAAATATCGATTTTATTTTTGAAATAGGTTAGTTCTTATCCAGCTGAAAAGGACACAAAACAAAAATACAGCCTTAATGTTCGAAGTGATCCACTACCAATTACAATTACAGCCTTTCCAATAAGGTCCGATTTATTTACATTATACGGGGGAAAACAAAGTTATGTTTCCGACATCTAGGTTCAAGATATCCTGTGGTGAAATACAGATTTTGAGTAATGCTGAAAACTACCCTGTATGCAAGCTTGGTTTATTTCATATACATGGTTTTTTTTTTGATCATACTGATATCACGATTCGTTTCAAATTAATGAATTATTTGATAAAGCATTGCATTTTCTCTTCATATAATTTATTTTTTACAACAATTATGAAAAAAAATCAACATTGAAACGATAATATAAATAGCAGACAGTTCCAATATCGGGCGTTGTCTCTTCTAGCTTGGACAATAGCCCCAAGGCGTTCCACGAATTATCGTTCGAATACTCTCAAGAGGCATGTTATTCCACTCTAAAAGACTTAAGGCTCAAGCACAGTCTACTTGACTCGAAATCATTGTTAAAATTAATGAAAGTTTTCTGAAAACTGACGTTACGACAATACCACAACTGCCGAATGGCTAAATAAAGTGAAACAATCATTGCAATCTTGATCATTGCGTATGAGGAATACGTGAAGAAAATGCATTGAATTCATAACCTTGAAACGTGTAGAAATCGGGTCTTATCAGAAAATCTGTTTGATGCAAATTGATCTGGGATACTTTTTGAAAAAATTATTGATATCGGGCTGAGAATAAAACAGTTACTCAAGATCAAAGTTTGTTAACATTTCAAAATGACAGTTGTTCCCAATGGTTTATTTTTCTCGAGATAGCAGGAAGACCATAGGAAGTATAATGGAGGTTTGCTGCTAGGGATTTCCCATTCAAATTCCTGGTTTCTTCTACTAAGTCTATTTCGTTATTAAGCAATGAAAACGGGCTTTAGGCATTTTTTTGGTTTTTTGAATTTAAAACTATTCTTTCCAAAAATTTATAAAGAAAGTGCAACACTTCACAATCAGCAACTAATTTTATTTCAATTGTTTTGAGTTTTCTAGTTGTATATATTTATTTAAGTGAATATAAACCAATTTAAAAAACGTTTGTGTTCGAGTAGAACATACATTGAATATCACTGGAGTTTTTTTTCCCAACGTCAAACCGATATTTTAACACCTCGACACATGAGGAAGAGGAAGGTTTTCCTCTTGAAACGGATTACTTGGTGATCGAAACACGTATCGAGGTGTTAAAATAATGGTTTGATGTTGGGAAAAAACTCCAGTAATATTCATTACTACACCAAAGGTACCGAACCGTGCATCACATTGTCAACTGATTTACGTTATTTCTCGATTTTTTACTAATATCCCAATTTTGACTGATGCCGAATACAATTCAATAAAGTGATCCATATTTTTTATAGACTTTTTTTGGGCATTTTAAATAAATATCTGTTGAATTAGCTCCTTCTTATATAGAAAAAAAGATTGAATTCGACAAATTACTGATACATAGAATTATTGTCGTTGTGTTACTTCGTGATTTATCGGTATGAACTGGAATATTTGCCTTTCTTACAGATGTATGAAGTTCATTAATTTTGTTCAGATTGTGCAAAATGAATACAGCCAAAAGAAGGTCGATAGAAAACTATGATTTCGTCGTGATGCACTGTTTGGAACCTTTGGTGTAGTAATTAATATTACTGGAATTTTTTTCCCAACACCAAACCGTTATTTCAACACTTCGACACATGTTTCTATCACCAAGTGATCATCTTCAAGAGGAAGATCAAACTAATCATACTCACAAAGCTATCCCTATTTATACTATAGATACCTGTTTCAGGTACTTGAGCCTTCAGTGCCGTAATTTAATTTTACAATTTGCCTTATGTAATAGTTAGGTAAATCCAATAATTGAAATATTATAAGCTACATAAAATTAATTTCACATTTTGCCTTATCTACTAGTCTTACATAAATTTTACAATGTGACCTTATATAATTGTAAGGTGAATCTAATAATTGAAATATTATAAGCTAAATAAATTTCACAAATTGTCTTATCCACTAGTCTTAAATTAATTTTACAATGTCTTCTCATGCAATAGTTAGGTAAATCTAATAATTGAAATATTATAGACTATATGAAATTCAATTTCACAATATTGCCCTATCTACTCATCTAAAATTAATTTTACAATGTGTCCTTATGTAATGTCAGGTAAACCTAATGCTGGGTGTTTTTTATATCGTATTTCAATAGATCTTTTTGTCTGTCCATAATATTTTGTATTGGAGTGCTTACATTTAATTTCGTAAATTCCAGAATTTTCCAAATGCTTGACTTTGTCTTTTGGACTTCCTAAAAGGCTGTGTAGTGTATGACTTGTTTTAAAAACCACCTCAATACCTAGTTCCTTGAAAATCTTTCCAAAGTTCTTTGTATATTAGTAGTATGGAACTGACATATATTTTTCTTGGTTTTTGTCCTTTCTCAAAGTCGAGATTTCGTTCATTCTCAACCTAAACTTCTTCTTCCTTATTATATCATCTACATTACCCCTCGAGAAACCGTTAGTGGCTACTATTGTATTGTACGTTTTTCTTTTGTGAGCCTATCATGTCTTAGAGGAAAAGTCAAAAGACGATGCCCTTAAAAATTAAACCAAGCACATTTGTGCTATCCACAGAAATGTGAACTGTCAGGAATATATCTGTACATGCTTGTTTCTTTTCTGAATACATCATATTCTAACCCTCCATATTGGCTCTTCATTACCAAATCGTCAAGAAATGGAAGTTGTCCTTTATTTTCTAACTCATATGTGAATTTTATTGATGGAAATTTATTATTTAAAAACGAAACAAAGTCCTCAAGATTCGATTTATTGTTATCGAATATCGTGAAAATATCATCTACATACCTCAGCCATTTCCTAGAAAAATACTTTGACTTATCTTTGGTTTCTTTGGTGTTCTTCGGATCCATAGCCATATCCTAGGATATGGCTAAGTTAAATGGATGATTTTTTCGCGATATTCGATAACAATTAATCGAATAAATAATAGATTTCCATCAATGAAATTCTCGTACCAGTTACAAAATAAATGACAACTTCCATTTCTTGACGTTTTGGTAATGAGGAGCCAATATAGAGGGTTAGAATACGATGCTGGGTTGAATTTTTTAGGGCATCGTCTTTTGACTTTTCCTCTAACACATGACAGGTTCACAAAAGAAAAACGTACAATATAGGAAATAGCAGCCACTAACGGTTTCTCGAGGAGTATTGTAGATGATATAATAAGGAAGAAGAAGTTTAGGTTAAGAATGAACGAAATCTCGACTTTTAGAAAGGACAAAAACCAAGAAAAATATATCTCAGATCCATACCACCAATATACCAAGAACTTTGGAATGATTTCCAAAAAACTAGGTATGGAGGTGATTTTTAAAACAAGTCATACACTACACAGCCTTCTAGGAAGTCCAAAAGACAAAGTCGAGAATTTGGAAAACTCTGGAATTTACGAAATTAAATGCAACTGCGATTCAAAATATTATAGTCAAACAAAAAGATCTATTAAAATAAGATATAAGAAACACTTAGCACACTTAAAATATGGAAGACGTGAAAAATCATCAGTTGTCCATCATATTTTGCAAGAATACCATTCCAAAGACTTCAGTTCATTAAGATTAGTTAGACAAGTTAATAAAAACAGGCATCCAGATGCCTATGAGAGTGTAGAAATAAGTAAACATAATATTATGAATAACGATGGTGGACCAATACCTAATAGTATACTATATAGCTTGTTGAAATAATATTTTATTTATTAGATTTACCTGACATTCAATAAGGACACATTGTAAAATCAATTCAAGATAAGTAGATAGGGCAATATTGTGAATTTGAATTTTATATAGCTTATAATATTTTATTTATTAGATTTACCTAACTATTGCATAAGAAGAAATTGTAAAATTAATTTGAGACTAGTAGATGAGAAATATTGTAAAATTGATTTAAGAAACTCAAGACACAGATACCTGTAACAGGTATCTATAATTAAAATAGGGATAGCTTTGTGAGTATGATTAGTTTGATCTTCCTCTTGGAGATGATCACTTGGTGATCGAAACACGTGTCGAGGTGTGAAAATAATGATTTGGTGTTGGGAAAAACTTCAGTACTTATGATTTCCTCAACAAAAATGAATCGATAATCGGATCAATAAATATTTCTGGCATAATTTGCAAGAAAACCTCGTGATAGAGTTTAATCGAGTTCATTAACAAATAACCCCATATTTTCCTGATTTTTATGGTGAATTGCATATGATTTAAAACAGATGGTGTGAAAATTAGAGGTCACAGAAAATATTTTCCAATATATATGTTATTACATGAAAATAAAAACAATTTTGAAATTACTTCCATATTTCGATTCCAAAAGTGTTGTGGAGAATCTATTGTTTTCAAAAGCATTTATCTCGATAAGGTTTTATCTAGTAAGAGAGAAAACTATAACTTGCAAAAACATTTTGTCTCATAAACATCACTGAACTATGACTTTAGGTTGAATAACGTTCTTTTCCCTTTCGAACATAATGAAACATGTAATAAAATATTAAAACACATCTACTTACTCCGGGCTAATCCCAAGAACTTCCAGGATTACAGTAATATTCTCGGCATGGCCAACTATGCCGCCTCTTTCCCTTAGTCGTTTGTTCCTGGAACTTTGCCAATTTAAATGATAAAACGATACTATTAACTTAGTAGGGGAGAATTACTATAAATTATACAAGATTTTACCTAAGGTTAAGTTACTGGATCTAACAGTGGAACCTCCCATTAAATTTACTGAGCTATTACGCCTTTAAGACTATCTACTCGTATTAATGAAAACATAGAGCACTAAATAAGGTACTGGGACAATTTAATGGCGAAATACCCCGAAAATATTGTTCAATTTGTGAGTTACAACGCTTTTATGTGTGTTGGAAAATAACTGCCATTAGTTGAATAGGGCGGTTTCCTGTCTTTTCTACACATGTAGCTTTTGTTACTTCTTAAAATTGATACACAAAAAATTACTTGACTTGATGCTACCAAATAAAAAGATGAAAATAAAGAAATACAAAACATTGCTATATCAATCATTACATTAGCGAAGGAAATAATAGCGACGAAAAAAGAAGAAAGGAGACTTATGAAGACTTGAAAGAAAAATAATGAGAACAATTCTCAAATCAGGCATCACATCAGGAATACCCAAAAAGGGAAAAAAGACGAGACCAAATTGAGAAATAAAAAAGAGCTACAGAGCATGACCTTGAGATAACATAAAGAAGTACTTGAAAGCACTGAAAATAAAATAATGGAAGTAGAAATACAAAAAAAATCTTGGAAAAAGATACCTAATTCAACAAGGACGCACAAAAAGTGATAACTTTGATATGTTATTAGAGGTCTAATCAACAACAGAATAGAAAAATGCGAATATATTGACCAGAGATGCTGATGGCAAAATTTCCAATTTATTAACTCTACGGGATATCAAAGATTTCTTCAAAATAACTGAAGAGCTTAAATTTCATGGAATTTCTGGTACTGATTACCAAGTTTCTTAAAAAAAAGGAGGTTATTAAGTTAATATAATTAGTTTTTCATCATAAAAGGACTTTTTTCAATAATTTGGAATAAATCTACATAAAATATCTCGAACATTTTATCCTTACTCGGTGTGAAAATCACATTCAGTTGGCTAACTACATTATAAAAAGTATTTGGCAACATTTTTTTTTTGTAAGAAAGAAGGATATATTCATCTCTTCAGGAGATGTCTTAACAAACACTTTCCCATAAAGAAATTCAGTATATAAAATGATTTTTTTTACTATATTAATATTTTCAAAATTAACATTTTCCCAGAATTTTTTTTGGGATAAATAACGACAAAAAATTAATTAAAACAAAGCGACTAAATTATAAACAACAATGTATATTGAATAATGAAAATAATATTTTAATTGAAGGGGTATATTTTGAGTTTTTGTTTTTTTCTTTTAATGTATATTTCAAAGTAAATTGTATGCATGATTCGTGTATTTCTGTAAAGAAGTCATTCAGAACTCATTCTTGTCTTTTTCCTTCCTTCCACATTTTTCGTATAAAGAAAATATATTGAAATTAAAGAGAATGATACGGTGTCTTTCTTCAGGATATTCACTATTCAGGTTGTCTTTTTTTAATTTTCTCGCCTTCAATTTTTTTCAATATAATAAGTATAAGTAACTCTCGACTTAAGAATTGATTTTTTTTCAACTAACGCCACGGGGTCGGAAACAATTATTTCATTTGTATGATTTTTTGTTTTTTCAAATGAGTACCTTTATTATTTTGTTAGGAATGGTAGAATATTAAAGGCTTATTTTTTGTTGGATTATACCGAAAGGATCATAATAAAAACACTTCTGGACGCTGGTACCATCCAGTTGTCAAAGCTGCTGAGAGAGGCAGAACGCAAATTTTCATTCGACGGTTGATGTATTTGCAATATACCATGTTTGTTACCCTCGTTTGTCTCAAATTTCGTGATTGGAGTTTTCTATCGATCCATGAAATGCCTTTTTGTAAGGAAAGTCGTCATCGACATTTTTTATCAAATAGCAGTTTTCGAACAGAACTGGCCGACTTGATGAAAATCCATATTAAAACTCGTTAATGCCGTTACATGTATGATTTTCACTATGAAGGGTTTTTCAAAAATAGCGACACGTGTTTCGCTATACAATAGCTTTCTCTTTGCTAGTGAAGGTGTTGGTCATGTTTTTCTAAGATTTTGATGTTTTTTGGAGAAATTTGAACGAGCCTTGTTTTCTTGAAAAGGGCAGGCGAAAAGATATTCTGTGTGAGTGAGTTCGGTGATTGCTGAAGATGAGGACGGAAATGACGTATTCATGTGTTGGAAATTTAATTTGTTCAATATTAGTGAGATCACGCATGTGCATTTGATTTTCTCTTTATTGTGTATTGGGTTGTATTTGTATTGTATTGTATTTGTATTGTATTATTTTGGATTATTGTGTAATGGGGGTTGGGTGTTGTTATGTAGATTGTGGGTGGTGTAGGTGGTTATAGAATTGATCGTATGGTAAATTTGACTCAAGTTGTTTATATCCCGTCTGTCATGAATTGTGTTTCGGTTTATTTTTATGTAAATCATTTCTTTCACAATTCTTTTGTTTAGGTTTGATTCATAGGCTAAAATTTTGGTTTCTGCGAAATTGGGGTTGTGATCGTCTTGTATGATATGTTTGTTTAACGCAGTTCTTGATTTTTTCATATATATTTGTTGCTATTTATTCTGTTCCCCAAAAATTGTGATGTCATATATTGTTTGTTGTTACATTCAATGCTTGGAAATGCTATATATAAGATTGAATTTTTTCAATTAAGGATCTCTACTTTTAAGAGGAGTGTAAAATTGTTTCAAAGTGTTGTATGCTTTCAAGCTGACATCAAGATTGTGTTCGTTGAGATTGTTTTTTATGTTGTCCGGTAATCCTTCAACCTAACCTAACCGACACATAAAAATGTTGGTAAGAGTGATTCAAATTTTCACTGTGTATCGTTTGTCTGGTGCTAGAAAACCCACTTCAAGAGGTTATACCCAGTTAATCCTCAAGTTTCACAAGTATCAACTTTTGAAGTGGTAGATGAACTCATCCCCCTTTGCCAAAAGGGGGATGATCACAAACTAATGTGATCAAGGAAGCACACTTATGTTCTTTCATTCTTTGAAAAAAAATCACCCCGTTTGTCCAATACAAAGTTGAGATTCATCCTACTTCAAAAAACTATAAAAATTGTCATAGCACATTGACATACTTTGGTGTGCCCACCATTAACATCACTCGTTTTGTGAAAATACAAAGTAGACATGGCTTACATGAAAAATAATAAGATATGAGGTTAGTGTCTAAAAGATCAGGAGTATATAGGTTGCGGTTCGTGCCCAAACCTTCATATTGGCCAAACGACGAAAACCTTTTCTCAAAGAACAAAAGAACATGGGGTGATTTCTTGAATGAATAGTCGAGTTCCAAAATTGCGAACCATTTTCTGGTAGAGAAGCATGCGTTCAACCACGATTATGACGTATTCCATTTGGGAGAGAACGGTTTCAAACTCAATCTTCTAAAATGCTTGGCAATTGATATATTCAAGAATTCTGAAAATGTACTGAATGACCAAATAGAAATTAATCTTTTCCTTCTGTTGAATCTGTTTTTCAATGTGGGAATCTGTTCATCATTTGATGATTTGGTGAAATTTTGGTAGAATTATCAATCATTGAGTGAGTAGAGTTATGTAATTTAAATTGTTATATACAGCTTCAAATGTGTATAACTTGATCAGTATGATTACTATTGAAAACACTTTCCCAACACCAGAAAAGAAAATTACGGTCTCTGCGTTGAGCAGAAGTTTGCAAGCATCCAATTATCCCACAGTACCCAAAATATACGACCTGCCAAAATTCCACAAGCCAGGCAAGTCGATTCGACCAATGTATCAGCCATAGGTTCCCCACAGCTTAAGTGTTGAGAACTCACCAGAATTCATCTAGAAGATCAAAGATCTAAGGTTACGAGAAGGAGAGATCTTAGTATCCTTCGACGCATCTTCGTTATTTCCAAGTTTAAACACACCAAAAACAATTGAATTTTTGAAGGATCTTTTAGATGTTAATGAAAGGAGAGGTGAGGTAGTAGAAGAGTACATCCGGCTTATCGCAGTTTGCATGGAATAAAATTGCTTTCAGTTCGCAAACTGTTTTTTTGGGCAACATGAGGTTATGGCAATGGGAAACCCATTGTCTCTTTTCATGGCTAATCTATTCATGAGCAGATTTGAAATGGAAGATACGTGGATGATATATTTGCCATCCATCGCACAGAGTAGATAAATTAATTAGAAAACTAAAATTTAGGGAGTATCTTCGTAATACCTCAACTTTTCGAAAAGAGAAACATTCAAAATTCATAGTGCTTCCATATGAACCCAAATACATCAATAGGTTGGTTCGAACATTAAAAAAATTTATTGCCAGAGTGACTTTCAAAACTGCACGTACACTTCAACAAGTTTTGGGCAGCCCGAAACACAAAACGTTGGAAAAGTCCGGGATTTACGAAATAAGCTGCGAGGATTCTGATAAGAAATATGTTGTTCAAACCAAACGGACTATATTAGCTCGCTATAAGGAACATGTATTGCATGCTCTGTTTCATATACCAGAGAAATCTAGTGTCGCCCAACATGCCATAGAGAACGACCATAGAATTATTGGGAAATCTTTAAAATTGTTGACATCGGTACATGACAATAGGTTTTTGGATGCCTTCGAAAGCTTGGAAATCGAAAAGATGAGTTCCATGAATAGAGACAAAGGTCCTATTTCGAACAGTCCTTTGTTTGGTCTTATACTTAATAATTCTAAATGAAAAACCGATAAATATCAGATATGATAACTAACATAAAGGAAATACATAAAAAATTAGAGGTGTTAAAAACAGGTAGTTCAGCAAAGGATCAATGATAGGTAGTAATTATATATATTACTAAACGGTATAGTTAGGTAATACTAACAGGTAGTAGTTAGGCCATTAGTATTTAAAAATACTGACATAGTAGTAAAATTTAGTCATAATGATCTGAGGGCGCTAACTTGATTAGCGAAACACATGTTGCAGTGTTGAAAACTGCTCAGTGAAAATCTTTCGAATACAAAGAAAAACATTTTTTAACAATGAAATTTTGACCTATTTCTCAAACTTGTCACACATTTTGGTATCAGAGGCTGACAGTTTAACAAGTTTCAATTTGATGCAACAATCTAAATATCTGATATGCAAATCCATAGTGTATTGTGACTGATGTCAAGTTTTAATGAACGTAACAAGTTCCTGGAGATCCTCACAACAGTGAAGTTTCCCTGAAATTTTAACGCTCAGCTCCTGATGAGTAACAAGTTTTGAAACATTATTACCGCCAGAGAAGGAAAATGCGAAATCCAATTTCAGACAACTTCGGACCTTATTTCCTTCCTTCCCAAATCCCAAAACTGCCAACAAACTACCCGCACTGTTAACTCAATATCCGCGTTGTCTTAAGTTTTCTATGTAATTTGCATGGAAGCCATTTTGAAAGCTCACTGGAAGTACGTGGGGCCCGAGGGTGGAGGGTGGATTTTCGCGGGAGTCAGGGGATGGGAAGGCGCACATGGGTAGGTAAGGAAATTACATAAACCTTAAGTAAGCGAAGCTGACGCTCGCTGTCATGGAGAAACTACCGTATTATGATTAATTATGCCATGCCGCGCATATATATTTACTCGCGGATTTTACACAGTTCTACCTACGCATATTACCAAAGTTTCGGGATAATTACTTGTGGTGGGAATATTTCATCGGAAAGTTTGTTTCTGAGAAAGCATGGTACAACTTTGACGGTTTTGATCTAATTTTCATTACTTTGAAGGAGTAACTGTATCAAACTTATTAGACTCTTAGGAAGGACTATGCCTTCATGCTGTCATGCACACCAATCCCTCGAACAATGTGAAGAAATCGTAGTGAATCTTTTTCTAAATCGGATCTATTAATTCCTTGTTTATTATAAATTTGATGTGAATAATTTGTTTCTGATTGAAACTGTCGAATATGAATTGAAGAGGGATAAAAATCTCTCAGTCAGAACGAATTTGCTCATTCGATCAATTAAAATGACATTATTGACTTCATCAAATACATTAGCAAAGTATGTATAAATACCGTTCAGTTAATTTCTACCGTTATCAAGAAAATTTTTATTACTTTGTACCTTTTCATCAGCAGTATTTTTAAAGATTTGAACGATTCAGACGGTATCTTGAATTCTTCAAATAATGATCTGTTCCGTTACACTGTGAAATGGAACATTGCCTGACGGAAATAATGCATGAAAAATCAGAACTGAATTTACTTACTCGATGATCCCAGTCAAAAGAAATATTCCGAGGAGAAATTATATTTTAAAAAATAATATTGGGAGTCTACTCCCTCAGAAATGAAGAAAAAATGAATAACTGAGGCCGAAATCAAATTACAAGATCATACACAAATTAAAATCTGTTGATAAGCACAAGTCACTTTTGAATTTTCCATTACATCGTTGCTTCATAATTTTTACAAATATTTCAAAAGTTGAAGATATAAATGATAACAAACTTCTAGCTTAACGATTATGGCTCTCTGTTCAGTGAAAAGCAAAACGATAAAAACTTAATAAGTAAACTAAAAGCACATTTCATGCACATTGTTTTCTTTTGTGGATGAAAATGTGAAATTTATGTAAATATTACTTCTGGGCGCCTATGAAGTGAATACAATACAAATAGTGACATTGTATGGCCTTTGTCAAAAAGTAATGAATCAACGTGAACACAACTTTCCATTCAATATAGTCTAAATTAAATTTATGTCAATGTTGAAATTATACTAATGATCAAACAACTACCTGCACTTTTGGTGAAAAGAGTCTATTTTGAGTTGAAGAATCACACATGTTTCTTTTGAAAATTTTGGTTGAAATCTCAGTTGTTAAAAATAAGTGAAAAAAGATATGTTCAACGGTTTTATTGACAAAAGAGATGATATAGATAATGTACTGAAAACTAAAAATTAATTCGAAAGGTCCTAGATAACAGTCTTCATTGCACTCTCCTCAGAACTCTCCTGAATATATAAAACAATAATGAAATCATTGGGCGTAGCGTGATCTAAGTAAATATGTAAATACTACGCCAAAAGATTTTAATATTTTTTTATCTAACTAATAAAAGTGGTGTGATGACTGGTAACTGGGACCCTCCGAATTATTTTCAGTTTTTACTATATTATCCACATCATTATTATCTTTTTTTCAATAAAACCGTTTAACATAACATTTTTAGTTTTAGTCTTCCGTTCCTATAATTCTGTTACTCAGTTCTT
>WOGN01000326.1:0-26695 GCA_015342105.1 Leptinotarsa texana
TCAGGGTTTCAAATCATTTTATATTAGATTAGACAATGGAAGTCCGAACTGATGAAATACACCACAAAACATTGTCAACCACCTTCAAAGTAACCATTATACCCAAAATTATCAGAAAAAATTAAAAATGTCAACAGCTTTTACATGTTTAAAAGGGAAGTGAAGAAATTCATTCTGAACGTCGAAAGAGTTTTTTTTCTGGCTTTATCAATGAAACTATTCCAAACAGCAATTTAACCTAAGCAATTGTTGAGGAGACGAAAATAAATATGTATTCTATCTGTAACTAATGTTTCTGTTATTAAGGTTATTGACTGATTGATCACTCATCATTTTTCAATGTTATATTGAGTATTTATACTGTCACTTTAACTTTAACATATACCCTCATCATTAACAAGCTATACATTTCCATGACTTCTGTGATTATCTTGTTTAGTTTCGATAGCACTCTATGTAATTTATATCAGTGTATATATCAGTAATATCGTTAATATGCATATAATTAAGAAATAATAATGGAAGGAATCAAATCCAAATAATATGTACATTGTACATTGTCAATATGACTGACAACTCACCTAAGAGGAAATTAGAGTTCATCATCAAGTATCTTAATACCTCCTGAGATATTGATTCGGATTGTTTGGTGTGAAGGACAATCATAATATATGCTGTTATCCATCGATTTCTATTCTGTCCTCTCCAAAGTAGCCCCCTTCAGATATAATACACTTATGCCAGCGTTTTTTCCAATTCTCGATGCAGTTCTGATATGCTTTTTCTGGTACGTCTTCGAGTTCTCTCAGCAATTCAGTTTTTACCTACTCAAAAGTAGCAAAACGCCGTCCTTTCATGGTTCTCTTTAACTTTTAGAACGAACAGGAAAAAATCGAAGTGGGACAAATCTGGTGAATACGGTGGTAGAGGCAAGATTACCGTGTTGTTTTTTGCAAAAAAAAAATCGAAAAATTGTTTTTCCACCATACCGGACGTTTTCTTCGAAATGAATCTCGCAAGCGGCGCATAACTTCAAAATAATACTCGTTTTCGACTGTACGACCATGCGACAAGAACTCATGATGCACTACGCTACGGTAATCGAAAAAAATTATAGCAAAACCTTGACATTTCTTCTTCAGTGTTGGCTCTCTTGGACTCTTCCATTGGGACAATTAAACTTTGATTTCGATGTTATAACCATATATCCATATTCGTCACCAGGTATTACCCTTTTAAACAATTCTGGATCGCCGTTGACGTCATTCAAGAATTCTCGAGGGCGATGCTCATTCGACGGTTTTTTGGTCAAAATTCAGCAATTTTGGAATGGACTTCGCTGCCACACGCTACATGCTCTAAATTTCCAAAATAATTACATGGCATGAGCCAAGAAACGGTGAACATAATATCTTCACATCTTGATTATGATCAAGATGAGTGTACCGACAAATCACTAATCCAATGAAATTTGTATTGTGAATTTATATGTATTAGCATTATTAGTTTTCCAATTGCCACAATATATGTGGCTATCATTTTAAACATTGAAATAGATATAAGCAATCCTTGAAAGGACTTTTTGTAAACCTATAAGAGAAAAACAATATGTAGTGAATCGTTTAGTGATATATAAAAGTAATTAGGCAACGTTTGCAATGAAAACTTATTGGGGAGCACCACTGTCCCGACGACTTTTCACGGATATCATCATAATATTTCAAGCAATTTATAAAATAATCCAATGAATGATACAGACGAGTCCTTCCTTATGAATCAGTTTATACATTGGTGAAAACTGTCTCAAAATCCTTTCGTTAGTTTTTGAGTTTATCGCGTTTATACAGGCTCAGACATCGGAGGACTTCAATTTATAATGTATATCGTATATTTCTCAAATGGATTTATTATATTTCACATAGCTTTTCATTGTTCTTTCAGCCATATAGAGAGTAACAATGCGTACAATTGGTATTGCTGATCATTGGTAGTAAATCAATCAACTTGTTTCTAAGTGCACTGCGTGGGTTGGTACTCCTTTATTGCAAATCGAAATTCTTTGAATTGTTGACATCCCACTGTTTTCCACTTATCACCCTCATGAAACGAAATGAATATGGTGTATTTTCATCTACCGAAATATTGAGAGTGCTTGGATTGAGAGAATCAGATTTAGCAGAGTCAAAAATGAAAAATAACTTCAGCTCAAGAAAATAATGGAGAGATTGGTTGGGAATATATTCATTCATATACACTGAAATTGCATTTAAAGAACTTCTTTGAGATGTTTGCCTAATTTTGGAGAGTCTCTCCAAATCAGGTCATGAAGCTATTATATTTTATGTAGGAACAAACATCAGAAGTAGCTTCGATAGTCTCGAACATTGCAGGGAGGCTCTATTTCACAGATACCTTCACGGGAAGTATTTGAGTCTATTGATTCCCAGTGTGTGCACAAGCATACCCCCTTGCTCATGCTTCCCCAAAAAAAAGAAATAAATTCACAGGACGTCATAAGGCAGATGGCAAAAACTTTGTTCTTGAAATTATTCGCAGTTTTCATTTGAGTCGTTTTCCATAACCAATGGCCATACTCTATGAACGACTTCCTCATCATGATAACCTCACCAATACACAACTTTCTAAATGACAGTATGATGATTCATAACGCTTGATTATTCTAAAACATTCCGTGTCTTTCATTCCGAGACCAAGCAAAGTCACTAACAAATCATTAGCTATGGCCTGGCGAAGTTTTAAGAATAGGAAACCAATAATTTTGTTTCGTTCAATATGATCATGATATAATTATGAGAAAAGGTCGTGCTGTCCAGTGAAAAAACTGAATATCTTACATTCACTGAATATCGTATACACTGCCGACGTGAATAGTCCCCCCACAACTTTACATCTGAAAAGGGCAAAATGACAAGTCGGACAAAGTTTGTATGAAAAAGAATAAGATTTGGTGTGACATCACTTGCCACAGAAAGGGTGGTCTCAATTTTTTTCAAATAGAAAAAGGGTCTTATGACCCTTCGCTCAAAATGTATTCAATTTCTCTATACAACTAACTTTACTGTTTTGAATTTGGATTATCGGTTGTGGAATCATTGTGTTTGAATTGGAGACTAGGAAAAACGATAATTCGTAACTTTGCAACGAAAAAAGGATTGAAATAGCTCCAAAGTAGTTACACAAAGTTCATTATGTGTAGAAGAATGAAATTGTTCATGGAAATGATTTGTATTTAATATAAAATTGAACCAAAATTTCTTACAAAATAGCGCGTTTCTGTTCTGTTCTGTTCAAATTAACAGAAATGGTTCGCGCCAGATCCTTAGAGAAAAAACAGTGCCAATTCTTATTCATATCGAAGCCGGCCGTACTTTTTATGAGGCAGAAAGGATATCTGAAGTAAGATTTTCTAGTAATCCGATCTGGGGAAAATATTTTTATGTATAAGATGAATAAAATAAAAAGCTATCGTTATATGCCCATGAAATAAACACTCACCTATTGCAAGAATTTTGTTTCTTTTTTAATCGAACATGTATTTCAAAAATATGACAGGGTGGCGATATTACGAAATTCCTTGTTCCAATTTGAAACATCAATAGCTCCGCAACCCGTAAATATATACTTAGGAAATATCACAAGATGTCCCTTTTCATTTAACAAAAAAAGTTTATAGCGCCCTCTCGGCGACAAGAGATATCACACTATTGGCTTTTTGGAACATATGCTTCTATTCCAACTGAGACATCATTTTCCACACTGGGAGTTACTGTCAGCAGTCCTCTATGACATGGTAATTTTTTATGATGATTTATGAGAAATAGATTTGAGCAAGTACTGAAATACCGTATGAACTCTATGTGAACTTTATACAAACGGATTTATGGTAGTCTTTAGCAGGTGGTTACTGAATATTACAAATATAACGTTTTTCAAAAGGATGTTCTTTTGAAAAATAATTCGCTTATGGTTCCATTGGAGCTTTGGGATTTGGGAATTGTTTCATTTTTGTGGGAATAATGATCCCTGTGAGTTTGAGCGATTTCCATCATTTCATTTTAAGTTATCAGTCTATAAAGATTTGAGATGTGAACATGCAATTGTCATCAGAAGTTAACGCCAAATTCATACTAAGGCTGGGTCGAATAACGGCCCAGCCTTAGTATAGTTATCCATACATATGAACGTTAGTTGTAGAATTTCAGAATATTACAAACATTGACATTGGATCTCACTTGTTAATGGAATGATTTTTAAAGTGTATATCCTACTCGATACTACTTAATATTTAAACACAGAATTAATACACATATTTTTTTCCTAAAATACGTTTTTTACGACAATTTCTGATAATTATCAATTTTGTTTGTAAGAATCCATTGCTGAAAATTGGTTTTGAGGAATAAAGTCCTTAAGATGTGTGAAATGATTTTTTTAATATTTCTTCTGTGTATGATATCTATTTTTTTCTTGCATCTCATCAGCTTATGGTTATTTATTGATTTTTTCGATCCTCAATCTTATCTAAATATTCATCTCACCGTTCACACATATTCAAAATTTTTTAATATATAAAATGGTTTTCATACGACTTACACCCTTGATAACAAAAACTGAAGCGCCATAAGTAGAATTTATATCACTCGAGAATTATGTCAATAGTATTCAACAGTTTGATTGAAATTGATGGGTACTGAATATTTCAGTATGATTGTTACATAAATGGAATGCCTACTTATGCTTCGGTGGTCCTAATTATAAACTTTTATAATTTATACTAATACAACACATTTTTAATACTGATTTAACTTACGTCACTGAATATAAACAATCCGTAAATGGAGAACAATACTGAGTATAAAATAACAATCAGACATGAAATTGAACTGGAGGCGAGACAAAACAATGAAAGAAACGGAAGCCATGCAAACGGAAGTAGAAACGTTGACTTTGATTCCTGAAAATACTGAGATGATCATCATTGACATTATTGATTTGGAATTTTTTAAATTTTGAAACAATATCCTGAATTATTCTCTGCCATTTCAATATTGGTGAAATATATAAAATGAAAATAGATGAACGTATTTGAATAGTTCCGACTGTTCTAGAAAATATGATATTTTCTAAATACAAGAAGAAGTTTTTGTACTTCAGACGAAAATTTAAAAACTGTATGAATTTGGTGAGATAATATTATTTATTTTAAAAAAAGCTCTGATTTGGATTACCATTGTGGAAAGTGAGTAGGTTATATTTTTCATCAGTCATGCTCAAGTTGAAGAAGTGAGAGAAAACTCTTACAATTGAGAATTCTTTAGGAACTTCTATAAAATATGTCACACTAGTAGGTTTTTAAGCTTCGCTAGCATGAAACATAATGTTGAGATTGAAGGTGAAATACTGATACTGATTAATAGATAAAGAAACTACTTATTTGTTTTTAATTCAGCTTCAAGTAATGTTGGCTTTATTTGCTAAATCATTCAAGGAGAGACGTGAGTCAAATAAAATATACAGTAAGGTGGATGGCATGAGATGAGTTTCGATAAAAAAATTCGCTAATTTATGACAATCATTCCCACTCTCAAACTGAAAACCAAGGTTTTGGTTGAAAACGAAGTAACCCTTTTACTTCCAAGATGTACCCAGAATAGAATATACTCACTTCAATCCCACCAAACAGGAACTTCGGACAGTTCACAAAACGACAACACGTGTTTTGCTATACAATAGCTTTCCAAATCGTTTTCATAGTGAGAATTTCACAATACTGTGTTACTCGAATGAGTCATAGATTTTCATCAAGTATCGGCCGATTCCATGACATATAGAAAAAAATAGATTGAATATTCACAGAACTAGGTAGTTTTCACAGATAGATTGATTCCTGCAGTTTGTACCTGAAATAAATCTGTAGATGATTTACACATTTTCTTTAGAGAATATTTTTTTCATGATCATACAATCATAATAAATATACTTGTAATGCACTGTTTGGAACCTTTGGTGTAGTAATGAATATCACTAAGTAGTCATCTTCTTCTTGAAGATGATCACTTGGTGATATTGATCACTTCTTGAAGATGATCATTTAGTGATTGAAACACGTATCGAGGTGTTGGAAATAATGGTACGGTGTTGGAATAAAACTGCAGTAATATTCATAATAAATACATCAATTTAAAAAAGATGTTTGAAGTACAGTCACTCTGTTATTAAGGAGAATCCTGATGAACACAAAAAGGGTCTTGACCAGTGAGAATATAACACAATTATATCTCTAACTGAAATTATGAAGAAACGTGAAATAATAAACAAACACAAGGTTGATTTTCTTAATTGTTTTCCATTATTGTTATCCGAACAGTGATCCAACTGTTCAAAATATATGAAAGTGGGCTATGAAAAGTGATTCTATCTACATTTACATAACGCACGTATCTATCATAAGTCACGTTAGGTAAAACTGGATCAACAACTATACCTAATGACCGTACTGCTAAGTAGGTCATGAAAATGAATGTCTACCTGAATTAACGAAGTGATGGCCACGATGTAGACTCACTCTGAAATGGATGATTAGTAAATATGTTGTTCTTGCTGTTTACTGAAAGATACAAAAACAAACCTTTTTGACTTTAGAGAGCTGGATTTTCACATTCGTTAATGTAAAATACCGTTAATGCACAATTCGTTGATTTGAATGTTTTTAGTCACTCAAATGAACAAAAATCAACTAAGATTTTATGTATACATGTTAAACGTCATGAAGGTAACGATCATTTAAACTTAATTTATAAATACGCCATGGACTGTAAGGTTTAACTCAGTACACCTCAGATTGCAGTGTTTAAAAACTCTTTCATTTGGAGAACTGTGTTTGTGTGGAATAAATTTCCTGACAACGTTTTTCGTATGAATTACAATAAAATAATTGAGGTAATTGAACAATTGAAAAAGGAATTATTTCTACTTTAAATTTTTGCTTATTTTATTCTATAGTTATTTCATTTCACGGTTTGTTTTTCAATACAATTGTTATTTTTTGCTAGTTATTTTATTTTTCAATTTTCTTTATTTTTTCAGGGATTTTAAAACAAATCATCACTTTTACTGTTGATCCTAAATATTTTATTTCAAGTTTTTATCATGTTATTATATTATTATAACTATTTTTTTATATTTTAAATAATCATTTATACTTTTCGTGATGCAATATTATTGTCTTTTATTGATTTATTTTTTGTATTCGGTATTATTTTCATTACATTATACTTATTTAAAACAGGTGGAGTAGTACCAGATCCTTTATTCAACTTGTTCCCTTAAAAAATACTCTTACTCTTGTGAATAAAGTTATTATTATTATTATATTATATCATATCAGACAATGTTAGTCCAAACTAATGAAATTCATCATGAAACATTGTCAACCACTTTAGAACAAACAATTTTTATGCCGAACTATTTTGATCAATTCACAGACGTCTCATGGATGACCAACATTCTGAAAATACAATGTATACCGGGTATCCATCAATAAATGACAAGGCCTATTTTTCGAACGATCAATATCGTTAAGAGCTATTTTAACTTGGGGGTGCGAAAAATATATCCGAGATGTGTCTAGAAGGGCTCCGTTTTCAAGTTACCAATACATCCTGGTCGGTAGCCAGATGGTTCTACGTGGGTGCTTTGTTCACTCACTCGAATTGACTGCCGTGTTGGTCGGTGGTTCAAGCCCTACACTGAATGATCGATTTTCACTTGCTATCGTCCAACCCGTGTTAGGAATCAGACGTTGAAAGGTAAGACCTCGTTAATCCTTAGCTCGCACAAGTTTTGACTTCTGATGGTTGTCGTTAGTAGTGGTGCGACAAATGGTTAACGAAAAAACATATTTTAAACTGATTTAAAAAGACTGATCCTAATTGAATATTAAGAGCAAATCATTTATCAAAATATTATTTTTGCTAAAGTACTTAGGTATGGCTACTTTGGAAACTTACACTATTGTGTTTTCTGTTATATATTAAATTTATTAAAATAGGTTTTTACATTAAGCAGGTCTCACCCTCTTGCGAACGACAACCTCCAAAAGTTGAGACAGTACATTCTTATTTGTGAAAATAAATCTTACTAGTTGAAATCAGAGCCAAAAAACGAAGCATTCGTGATTCAACTCCAAATAAGGTCGTTTCGACAAGCCATAGGTCTTCTATGTAGTGCTAGGCTGAACCACGAATGCATTGCTTCACTCAACTGTCCTCAAAGAACCAGTCTGAATATTCATAGTGATTTTTGACTCCCTATTAATCTTCTTGCCCAACCTCTAAAAAATTTTGTAATGAATAGGGGAATGAGGTGTATCTTGATCTAAAAGTTTTCCAATTCTCAATGAAGCCGTCGTTTGAGTTTTTCATAATGAGGCGAAAACATTTTCATAGAAACATTTTGTTGAAATACCAAAGAGACCAGTTTTATTTACAAAAATCGGTTTTCCTACAAAAATGTTATGCCCCTTGTATATTGCCTCGTATTATGAGTTCTCAATGATCCATTTGGAAATACTCAACTTCACTCTCTAAACTTAATTTCATTAAAGATGTTCAAAATGTGCTCGTTTTAGTTCTTGACAAAAACTTGGCCTACTATAAAATTCTTTTCATATGTTTTCGAATATTTGTGGAATACTCAAATACTACATTTCTGCTGTTAGCTTATTTTTCAAATCTTGCTAGTTTGCAATTTTGGTAGAACATGCCCTCATGAAAAAAAATCCAGTAGAGTGAGGTGAGATAATCTCGCCAGTCAGTTTAACGGAAAATATGTATTTAAATATCCTCCATTATTTTGAAACAATAAAACAGAAAGTGGTAAAGCAGAATAAGCTTTGTCGAAAGGAATACCACAAGACTTCAAAATTTTTTCGATAGATTTCCATGTAATATCGCAAACTTCCTTATTTAGCAAAACTATTACTGGTTACTCGAATGGTGTAGATTGAATAAGATTGGAAATAAATTTCATTAGCTGAATAACAAATATCAACAAGAACATTTTTTTCGAAAATGAACAGAGTACATAAACGAAAAATATCGTATTTATCAACGATAGGATTTTATTGTTAAAATCTATCGTGCCTTGGCATGAGACCACAAAGCCGACAACCGAGTCACAGGAGCCAGAAATTTTGTTTTGGTCTCGTAAGTGCGTAACAATCACATCCTAATCCAGCCATTTTAGGGTGTTTGCCTAGAAAAGTGGACATACCCAGCTGTAAATTTGTAGAAACTTTGTATTTTGGCATCATGAATATTTTCAAAATTCACATATGATTCGATGACCGCAACTTAAAAAATTGGGCGTCAAAAGTCAAAAAACCGACTTTTTGCAAGTTTTCTGCCAATATCTCGTTTTCAATGGCAATTATATTCATCAACAACTTTTGTTTCAAACATTTTTTCATACGTTGAATCGTTTCAGAGATAGAGGGCAGGGCGAGCGCAGATTAAATATTATTTGAAATCAACTGGTTGTCCTAATCGAAATCAGCTCATTCAAGGTTTATAAATTGATAATAAATAATTATGAATAATTCTCATTTTTCATTAACAAATACATTATATTTAAATAATTTTTTCATTAATTAATCAATCTATGAATTCAATAATGCAATTTATTCCTGTATTTCAAAAAGTCATTAAGGGATAAACTTTAATTACATTTTAATTGTATTCTATTTAACGTTAATTGCATTTACTTGTGATTTTAATTGGGCGTACACTATCTCTTGAACAAGAAATTTTCTTTGAAAAAGTTGGCAAAGCAAATTTGAAAACGGAAATATAATCCTCTAAGAGTTTTGACAAATATTCAAGTTCCAAAAAACACATTTTGTTCCTTCACGCTTTAAGCGGCTGTGATACTTCTTCTGCGCTCTTTACAAAAGAAAAAAAAACGTTTTTAAGAACATTCGAGAAACTGATTTGGATGAACTTGCAGCAGCATTTGAAGAAGAAAACTAACCGGTTCAAAGGTTATTTGATAGTGGATTGCAAACTTCATTAGCTGTTTATAATGCTCCAAAGTCTGTAGATACTATCGATCATCTTCGTTATGCACAATCTAACAAAGCTCAATAAACCTGTGCAGTTATCAAATATCCCACCAACAAGTGGAGCAGCTCACCAACATTTTGATCGTTTTTATTACCAAGTTCAAACTTGGTTAGGACATGATGTGGAACCCCAGGAATGGGGTTGGACAATGCGTAATGGATTACTAGAACCTATCATGACCATTTTATCACCTGCTCCAGATGAGTTACTCATTACGATATTCTGTAACTGTAAAAGTGTTTGTGGTTCAAGATGTGGATGAAGGAAAGCGGGGTTGCAATGCTCTTCAGCTTGTGGCCAGTGTAATGGGCAAGCTTGTCTCAATGCTGTACCATATGACACCGATCTTAATGATCCAGACATCATGGAAGAATTGGAAACGAATCTGAGTGAAGATGACAATGCAGATGATAACGCCCTAGAATTTTTACAGCTGCGAAAAGATGACGATGATGAAGAACAAGAAAATTGAAATTAAACTCATTATTCTTTCAATTATTTCATCTGTTTTTTTTTAAATTTTGACACTCACAAATGTATCAAATGAGATTTTTTAATAAAAATATTATTCAAAATTTTATTTCTTTTCTATTCATTACAGAATAATTACTATAGATTAGATTTATATAATGTAATATATATTTTTCCCTTTATAAGTACACGGGCAGGTAAGTGTTATTGAATAAATTGATATTTTATTAAAAATGAATAATTATTGAAAATAATATTCAAATAAAATGTATTTTTTCATAATAAATCAAAATTATTAATGATTATTCATTAAGCAATAATTTATAAACCTTAAATAAGCTGATTTCGATCGGGACAACCAGTTGATTTCAAATAATATTTAATCTGCGCTCGCGCTGTCGTCTATCTCAAAAACGATTCAACGTATGAAAAAATGTTTGGAACAAAAGTTGTAGAGAATTCAATTCTCTATAATATTGATAATAAATACAAATGATATAAAACCCTTTGGAAACGAGAGATTGGCAAAAAACGTGCAAAAAATCGTTTTTTTTTGAGAATACTTTTATGATGCCAAAATACAAAATTTATACAAATTTACAGCTGGGTATGTCAACTTTCCGAAATACAGGCCTTAATCGACCTAAAATTACTGGACAATCCGGTGAGAATTGTTTAGAGAACAGTATCTACAATTTTTGACGATGAAGGTGGACTCATTAGAAAATAATACAGAAATTAGCAGTAACTCAATCGTCCTAACAATCATTTCCTCACTAAATGAATATGGCTCAACTGGATTGAAAAATCAGTCCGTTATATAGATATGTCAAACAAGATGTAGGCTTGACCTTCGTACGATTTGAAAAATTTAAGAGGTTGATCCGTGGGGCAGCAAATTGAAAGGATATTAAAACATCCAATCCATTGGAAATATATTCAGTCATTCAAAATACATTGGAATATAGTTTTTTAATAAATATACGACCTTTATGCAAACATTGATAACCTTATTGTGCAGTGATTAATGTAATATGATACCTATTGAATATTAAAACGTTTTCGTGACTCATTTCTGATCGAAAACCGTTTTGAAATTTCTCGTGAAATTAAATTTTTATTTCCCAGATGTTATACTAATGGAAGGATTCAGTAATACATTTATACCAAAACTATAAAAGTGACGAACCCAGATACTCATTGACATAATTTGCCCAAATCATTAACCTCCAATTCTACATAATCTTATAGTGAAAGTTAATCAACGTATACTATCATCGGAAGTGAAAAATTCCTATTGAAATAATAAAATTATTTATAATTCTATAAGCTTTAAATGAGAATTGAAATGATATCGGAAGTATACCGTTTCGAATGATAGATTGGGAATATCCTAGAGAATAATGTTAGAATGTGACCTAAGAAGATTTGAAAATCACAAAAAATTAAAGAAAAAACAGAAGCTAGGATATGAAATATTGAATTGCAGGATATTTCCTGTACAAAATTACCGGAACTACTTGTAATTGTCTGATGAAATAATTCTCACGTTTTCTGATATCAACTCACCGAGAACTGGTATGTTAACTCTTTCTCACAACCAATCACGACTTCTACAGAATGGAGACATTTCCTCTTGCAATTCTTGTACTTCATTACGGTATCCGTAGTACTACATATGTTTTTTTTTACAACATTTCGAATGTAATTTCTCGGAATCATCGTATACGGCTAGATTCACCAATTACAGTGATATACACTTTTGGTTTATTCATTTTGTCAAACAAGATTGAGTATTTTCAATAGTATATGTACCTGAAAATTTTTGGGTTATGAAAAGAAGTCAAAGTTTGGCCAATGGATGACAAAAAGAAAACAATAATTTTAATAATAAATACAATAGATATAAAATAATGGCGATTCTTCACAACTCGTGAAGTCATAACTACATTTCTGTATCATTTCACTGACAAGGACCAATTTTATTCATTTAACTACATATTTATTTATCAGTTTCAACTTTCAGAGAACTGAGTTTATGAAAAAAAAAAGAAGAGAAAGAAATCACATCAAAAGTGCTGCTTCGTTCCCTCCTGTTCATGAAAGTTTCAACTATCTGCTCTTTTAGAAATTATAGTTTGCAAAGTGTTTTACAGTGTCACATAAACTTTTTGAAACCCTCATTGAGAAGTTACATTATCTATTCAAGTATTTTGAGTCTTCTTACTACACATTTCCATATTAGAAAACAGCTTCAAAAAATGAAAAGAATCCAATTCTATTCGATCAATCAGTAAATAGTAGAAATTCTTAAATCTATTAACTCTCTTAGCACTCCAAAAGACTGACTTTCAAGCCTTTCTCTTCCAAAAGTGATATTTCTTAGTAGTGGTTTCAACTTATTCCCCTTTATCAAAATATTGTTTGCAAATGTGGAGTTGATCTTCACATTCAAGAAACTATTTTCATGTTCTTTTTTATTTGGAAAATGTTATTCCTGTTTAGGCAAGTTTTGAGCAAGAACCACATCTGATCTGTCCGACACTGGTTTTTCATAAATTTGCTCGGATTGATAGTATATAAAGCATATATAAGGTAGACTACAGTTAGTATGAAAACGATTGATAAAGCGTTATGGATTTAGTTATGGATTTTCGAGTATCCGTCAATTCCATCACATAACATCAACTTTTTGACTGAGGGTTTTGATATCGTAAGATCATCTGCTTTCATGTTTCCATTGAAAGTAATACCTGCTGCTCCTTTTACGGACAATCAAATTGCTGAAATTTTTCCAATAGTTCACCAAAGGTTTCATAATCATTTTGTATGCCGAAAAAGAGATTTTCAACCTTTTATACAAGTTTCAAATGACAGTTTAGCCTCTTAGGGTACTATATAATTTCGAATCAAGTATAGAGAATAATATGCATGATTTTTGAAAGTACCCAGGAGGAAAAGCTCTGTTGCTAAATACTGGAAGCAAAAGTTCTTTTCATAAAAAGTAGTTCACTTCTGCTCCTTCCACTATTTAGACTATATAATAAACTATTTGAAATTATTGAATAATGATAAAAGTAATGAAACGCGTAAATTATTATGTTCAAAAGTATAGAGCCTAAATGTTTGCGCACAATATGCGTCTTTAAAAAAATAATAACCAATTATTTACTCCTCAGAATATAATAAAGATTGAATGGTTGACCAGAGAAATGATAAGATTTTAGGAATTCTAGAATCGAAAAACAGCAAAAAAGTCTCATCTAGATTATAGCAGTATTCACATTGTATAGGTATTATTTTTATCCTCTACTTTATTAGTTGATTTCCAGCAATTATAATCAACTAAATTACGTTGCATTATATTATCAATTACCAGAGATCGTTTGAATTGAAAGGGGTTTATTAAAAAAAACAATAATAATTTTTGGGAAAAAAAAGATTTGGCTTTCTACTCCTCCATCTTCAAATAAAAAATGCGAAAATCTTCCAATGAAAGAAAGAAAGCCATTTATTTCAAAATAAACTCTTAACGAAGATGTGTAGATCATGCAAAAAAGTAAGTTTCAGAGACAAACTAGAAGGAACAGCCCTCTCGAAAAGATTACTTTCTGATGAACATTGAATTGCACCAAAAGTAAAATTACTGTCGTAACGACTACTTTTACATGAACATTGAATTAAAAAAAAGTTTTGAGCCGTCACAGAACGCCTGGTAGAGTGGAAAATTTCATTGACGAACCCAATAGGTCATCTTACGAAATATCTTTTCCATAAGAACTGTTCTGTATAAAAAAAAAATTCGAGTCTAATATTGAAGTTCTGTTAATTCGTAAGTTGATAAAAGGTAATCTACCGGTTAGTGTTTGATCTGAAATGCAATTCAGGAAAATTATCTTCGATGGGTCTCCCAGATCTCTTCAATGTATCCAGAGAATTCCAATATGGTGATTCATTCTCTAAAGTTATATATTGAGTATACGTCATATGTTTTCTGTTAAAAAAAATCTGTTCGAAATGTGTTTTTCCGTTAAACAGCTGTCGCCCCCATACGAACTACAACTCTCAGAAGTTGAGAAACTTGTCCGAGCCAAGGACTAATGAGGTCTTACCTTTTAACGTGTGATTCATAGCACGGAAATGCATGATTAAAAAATTGGGAGCTTAATTTGAGGAAAATCATTTTTTCTGGTTATAGTTATGGAAAAAAATCAATAAAGTCACATAACATATTTGTTAATGAAAGGTGGAAAACTACAGCCCATTGCGTTCGTATTAATATTTATTGTTTTTCATATTTTTTATTACTCTGAAGTGATGAGTGTACAAATAAATCTGCCTTTGTTTTGTAATCAGAAAAAATTAAAAAAAGTTCTTTCAAGTCCAGTTCATTATATTCAAGGTCGCAAACTTGTTCTTCTGGTAATTTAAAGAAAGATTTGAGGATATTGTGTAGACATGTGCAATTATGAAACAGTTTAAACGGGAACGGGACATGAAACGATAATAATTAGTCTAATCAACGCAATATGTAATTGAAGCTTATTGAAAGTGATTAAAACGTTGTTCTTATGCAATTCTTTAAAAGTCTCTTCTGACTAAGCGAAATTACACGTTAGTAATCGTTGTAGAAAACGAAATTAGATCAAACAGAAACCTATTTTTTATCTATTATATAAGTGAAATGATAACAACCTTATCAATACAAAAGAGTCTATGATGAATCAGGTTGATATTGTTTAAAATAAATGTTTTACGTTTCCACCAAACCAAAAAATTCCGAGATAGGGTTGCGAGAATGGGAAAGGAAGTTGAGGTTTTTGGAAGAATGGTCGGAAATATTAATGGAAATGCAAAAGGATCTGAAAATGTACAAAAGAAGCGATTGATGTTTGACCATCTCCGAAAGTTTATTCCACTAGAAGGCATTCTCCAAAAGGAATAATTCATAAAAAGTGATGTGGCGCAGTTCTCTCTCGGTGGATCTAAATTGAATCAGTCCAATAATTCCTATGAAATTATATATAATAAAGAGACGAGTCCTCAATCTGTCTTCCAAGTTATCAAAGTTTCTTGTGATGTTTCGTTTCTTTTCGTTGTTTAACTTTCAGAAGTTTGAATAAATCTTAAACTTTTATGCCATTCTCCAATTCGGCTCTCGCGGGGCTTGATCTTTATTCAATCACTAACAAAAATATGCGTTATTTTTTGGAAAAATAAACTTGTATTGACCTCTTATCCATGAATGTATTTGTCTTTCCTAACACATAGATCATTAGATACTAATAATGACTATTTCTAGTGGCGAAGATAATAGAGAAATTAACTTAGGTATCACTTCTGCTCCTTTGCTGGTATTTTTATATTGTTGAATTTCGCGAATAATATTAAAGAAGTTGCTGAGGATGTCGGAATATCGGTTGTTTCATGCTATGCAATTTTTTCGTAAATTTTGATCACGAATCATGTGGCAGCGAATTTCGTTCCAAAATTGCTGAATTTTAACAAGAAAAACCGTCGCTCAGGAATTGTTCAATGGCGTCAATGACGATCCAGATTTGCCTGGAAGGGTCATAATTGGTGATGAAGTATATGGTTATGATATCAAAACCTAGGTCAAATCATCCCAATGGAAGAGCTCAGGAAAGCCAAGATAAAAAAAGTTAAATTTGATCAAGTGTAAAGTTTTGCTCACTGTTTTTCTCGATTACTGAGTCGCAGAGCATCAGGAGTTGCCACGTGATCGTACGGTCAATATGGAGTATTATCTTGAAGTTATGCGCCGCTGTCGAGTAGCAATATGAAGAAAAAGTCCGGTTTTGTGGAAATCCAATTCATGGCCTTTGCGTCACGATAATGATTCGTCATTGCTTGTTTGTATTTTTTTGTCCAATAATAACACCGTAATCATGGCTCAGCCACCGTATTCACCTGATTTGGCCCCTGCGACTTTTTTCTGTTCCTAATATTAAAGAGACGCATGGAAGGATGGCGTTTTGTGACGACAGGCAAGATAAAAACCGAATCGCTGAGAGTGTTCTAGGACATACCAAAACGTGCATATCAGAACTTCTTGAAGGATTGGAAAAAACGTTGGTACAAGTGTATTATATCTGAGGAGGACTACTTTGTAGGAGATAAAAAGGAAGTTGGTGAAAAATATATATTTTTGAAAAAAAATGCAAATTCACCTAATTTTTTAACAGACCTCGTACTCACCTTGTATAAGTATTCCGAATATCTATTTCATTCTATAGAGAATTCAGTCATGAACTTTGTCAAATTGGTCAATTGAACGGGTATGGTTTGGTGAAGGGTTATGATCCCTATGGACCATTGGACCGAGCCTGAGTGGGATGAGGTGCCATTTATTCTGCAAGAAAATTTGCAGAAAGAGCTAGAAACTTCACAATAAAGGATATTGGAAAGTGTTTTTGACTTGATGTTCACCTTTTGAAACTTGTATAAGAATTTGAATTCCACGAATAATATAGAAAAGTATTGATTGGTTTCCAATATATTATGCCATAGTATATTAGATACCAAGTGAAGATATTAGTATTTAGTGTGAATCATGGGAGACTAACAGGGTATTCGTGATTGTGATAATAGTGTTAGTGCAGATTTTCAGGAGGTGGATTGATTAAAAAAAGTTTACATTTTGAAAACATTGTAAAAATTAACTTTAATATTATTTCAATTCAATGATTCTCTTACATATATTATAAAAGTAACTCAATTACATATTTATTAACTTATCCAATAAATAATGATCATCTTAATTTGAAATATAATGGGGCAAACAAGAAGTTTTACTTTGCGAGACGAGATTAACAGAAGGCAAATATCCAAGTATGAGCGTTGACAACAGGATATTAAAAAATCACGTTTTTTTAAATTACACCAATCGAAGAAATGTCTAGTGATTATTCAATTGCATCTAGTTATGCGTATAGTGCAAAGTGTTTATTTTTCAATTTGAATACGGAATAAAGGCATTATGTCGAATTGGATTTTGGACATAAAAGTGCTTCTTTTGTTTATTTATGGCAATGATGTTTTTTGTTTAAATAATTTGTAAAATGCATGAATTATGTTACAACGCATTCGCATTCAGATAATTTTCCTGCAGAAACTTATTTGAGTACAAGAATGTATTATTATCCATTTACCCTCGATCAGTACCTATCTGAAATTGAGAAAATTGTATCTATATTTAAAGAGGTTGATAGGCAAGACATTCACGAAGAAATTTTGCAAAGACATTTGATTCTTTCGTGAACTGTGAAAAATTGAATTAAAATGGCATTGAAAACCGATCGGTAAGGCCAGTTTCTGTGTCCACAATCGTAAATACCGATGCAGTAAATAACATGAATTTGTTAAACCAACACGTTGTTGTTCACGTCGATTTGGAGATGAGACAAATTTTTGGAAAATGGATCCCCAAATGTCAGAATGCTGATAAAAACGTGCAATGTTAGAAACATCGCCTTTGATCTGTGAAGGGTGATTCTTAAAACGTGTTTTTACTCAAATGGAACTTGGTACGATTCAGAAAAAAGCAGCAAGCGACGGCGCCAAAGCCTAAAAAATTTGATATTGAAGAATCTACTGTGAAAGTGTTTGCTTTAGTTGTATGGGAATGCCAATGAGTAATGCTCACATGTGTTAGAATATACTTCTATTATTCATCCAATCGACATTTTTCGTGAGATAAAAATTGGGGAATATCTACCTCACCCAAACCAAACTCGTCAATCCCATGAATCATTTCCTTTCCGATGGTGGCTTGTCATCGTTTAACATTCATCACATACCTTCAAATTTCACACAAAGTCTTATATGGTGAACCTGAAAGCAACAATGCTTCATAATGAATAATGCGTCTTTTAACAATATTTTTATCGAAGCAATGTCACTTTGTTACAGTATGCGTGACCTTGTATTAAATTCTTGTCTTGTCAATAATAATGATTATTTTGTTCATATTACCTACACATGAATACCAATGAAACTTCAAATAATATTCAATGTCAATGTCACTAATTCAACAGCGTTTATTATTTGAATATGTGTAGGATTACGAGTCCAACTAATGATTTGTTTATTACTTAGTCTACAGAGGATGTTCGGAAATTAGGAACTTATTAAAGTGCAAACAAGCAAATGAAGTGTGACGATATAAAGTTTGTAATTTCGATAGGACAATTCTTGTTTGAAAGTGGTTGACAATGTTTTGTGGTGCATTTCATCAGTTCGGACTTCCATTGTCTAATATGATATAAATTTATTTGAATTCCCTGAAAGAATCTGCAATAAAAATTGAAAAGATCAGCTGAAAAAACAATTTTATTAGATGATAACTGTTATCACCCGAAGACGATTGTGGACATAACAATGGAAACATCGTGAAGTAACTTGGTTTGGAATCATTTAATTTTATATTTTTAAATTTAATTTCTTGTTATTTTTCCAATTTTTTCAGCTCGTGTTAATAGTTCAATTTTTTTTGGTTTATTTTGGTTGTTACTTGTATGTTATTTCATTGTAATTTCAGTTTTTTGCTTAATAGAATTGTTTTTTCAGCTAATCTTTTTAATTTTTTACAGATTTTTTCAGGGATTTCAAATCAATTTATATCATATTAGACAATGGTAGTCCGAACTGATGAAAGGACAATTATTTTTTTAATTCAATATGATTAAGACTACATAAAAATAAACTTCTACGACAATAGAAATGGATGTACAGATTTTGAAACCATATTTCTACAAGTTTTTTCGGAGATAATAATACTAAGAAAAAATATAGCATGCCATAATATTGGCTATAAATAGTATATTAAACGCGATATTTCGTAAAATATTTTTATATGTTAATTTTTGGAATTTAGAAATTATCCAGCACAGTATATACGTAATGCTGTTCAGTATATAATGGGAGAATAATATGTTGAATATGTCAAAAAATCCTTTCGGTTGTATTACGGTATAGGTAAATTCATTTATAACGAGTGATTTAGTAGCAGAATATTTACATTGTTGGTTTCTAAGAGCAATATAGAATGAAATGTTTCACCTCATGTTCCAATTCACAAACGAAATTTAAAAAAAAAATAAAATTGAAAATACCTGAACAAAATACTGCATAGAATTCATGGAATAATTGAATTTTTTTCTTCAGTGATGAATAAAAAGGTTATCCTTCATTTTTTGGTATTTCATAGCAAAAGGATATCATTTGTTGAATTTTGTTTGATTAGCATTTTCTCAGTAGGTACTCAAAAACTGACGAACTAGATACTCTCTATAAATAGTCACGTTAAGGAATATGAAAAACAGGCAATCTTCGGAATTCTTCTGAAAAAATTTCGAATTTGATGATTACAATTTTCTTTTTTTCATATTATTTAAAATAGGTACTATTAAGATAAGGCATATGGAAAAAATCGAAACTAAACGCGAAACCCACGATACAAGTATTGGAGACGTATAGGAAGAAAAAGATATTCCTCATAAAAGTAAAGTAACTATTAGGACATCAGACAGAAACAGTAGCGAAATGGACAAGAAATTACAAGCCATGAAAGAAATCAAAAAGAAATGAAAGAAGGTACAAACAAGAATACTAAAAGAAGAATTGGAGAAGACTAATAGTGAACTCAATCATAAAAAACATTAGATGAGACAAAAAGAAAAAAAATGATACAAAAAACAAGAAATAGAAAAAAGAATCAAAATAATTGAACAAAGATTTAATAAACAAGAAAGAATGCAACAAAAAAATAATATAGTGGTAAAAAATGGACAAATACATGGTGAAAATATCATGAATAAAGTAAAACATTTTATAAAAGAGAAACTCAACGTAGATACAGATATACATGAAGCATACGAAATAAAAGCAGGAATTATAATTGCAAAAGATTCAAAATATGAGAGCCAAGACCAAAAAAGCATGCAGAGTTCTATTAAATGTCAAGATTTTGCTCACTTTTTTTTCGATTACCTTGGCGTAGTTTGTCAGGAGTTCTTGACAAATGGTTGTATGGTCAATAAATAGTATTTTATTGAAGTAATGCACCGCTTGCGAGAAACAATACGAAGGAAACGTCCGGTAATTCGCAGGTCATTCCTTGCTCATAATTTTTTTGGCAAAAACAACATTGTAATCATACCTCAGCTACCGCATTCACCTGATTTGTCCATCCGCAACTTTCTCCTATTCCCACGATAGAAGAGACTCATGAAAATACAGCGGTCTGCGACAAAAACTGAATAATTGAGGGAGCTCAAGAACATACCAAAAAGTGCATATTAGGGGTTTAATATATCTGAGGGGGGTACTTTAAAAGGAATGGAATAAAAATGGATGAATGAATAAATATCCTTTAAGAAAAATGAAAATTTGCCCTATTTTTTTAAGACACCTTATTTTTCAGATAAATAACAAACTTGAGTATTGGTTTCATAATATTTATATCTATCAACAACATTAGAGTTGATGCCATATTTATTATATGAATATCTAATGTACAACTGTTATATCAATCCACATACGAAAAATTTTTTTAAACAAGCCACGAAAAACTGAATTTTTCAAATTAATATCATTCATATTGTTGAAAAAAACATCAAAATCGAAGATGTTCCTGAAGACTTCCAAAGAAAAGACGAAAATTTTTTTCAAGTATTTTGCCTAGGTCTATCTATGAGTAATATGTCTATAAGGTTGATCTTGCTTTTGCATACTGATACTACATCTTAGCAAAATTGATCCAGCCCAACTGATATAAAGTGATGAGATAACTTTTTTATCAAAAAATAATTTATAAAGTTTCTGTCGGGAAACAAAACAAAAATATATGTATATTGAAGCATTGCACTAGATATTCACGAATAATTGTAAAAAAATACAAATAAACTCACAATCGTGATGTTTTTCATTGGTAAATTCCTTTCCCGAGTACTTTTTGCAATTCGTTTATATGTTCTATAATTTCCGTCGAAAATATGACCAAATGTACAAAAAGTAGATCACTTCTGTTTTCACACCTCCGTATATTCAGAACAGATAAGTTATTCAGATCATTTCGATGTTATCTATCATCGTCAAAGAGGTCAATTATTTATTAAAAAAAAATGCGAATAATGCTGACATAATGTGTAACCACATAATAACGTAGGCTATATGAGTGGGATGCATTTCAAAATTCTTGTATACAAATAAGGACAGGCGGCTTGAGCAAATTTGGTTAGGAAACAAATACCAATACAACTTGTAAACAACAGGATGAAAATGGAAATGATTAGGTTTGAATGTGTGCCATCAAAGTATAAAATCGGCCCCTTAAAAGTTAACCTCGTTTACGTTTATTGGGCATTGATGGGAACAAAGGCAGTGAAATTGTTATTTCAGATACGTGCAAGCATGTTGTTGGAACGAGTGCGTTGCACCATTCAGTTGCATGATCACATTGTTCATAGAAACATTCGAACAATGCCCTCATATAGGAATTACCACGTGTTTGAGAAGATAGTTCTCTAAAAATAGGAAATATTAGTTTTTTTGGCAAAAGACTACTTCTCATCAATAAATAAAAATGTAGTAACTTCCAGAGGAATGAAAAAAGAAAATAATTGCAATAAAAACTCATCATGAAGATATATAGATTATACACAGAAGTTATTTTCAGTTACAAAGTGAAAGAAAAAACTCTTTCGAAGCAAGTATTCATATATCAACATTGAATTACACGAAAATCACTTTTTCCCATTCAGTTTTCACTTCATACGACAAAAAACACTTTATTGTGAGATTTTTACCGAAGTTTTACAAAAATGCAACACGTGTTTTGCCATACAATGACCTCTCCGGGTGTATCTTGTTATTAATTTGCATCACGTATCGGCCAATTCCATATATATTCAAGGGCAGAACTGTGTCTTACGGTGATGTTACACATCACCTACACATTTTCTACACAAATACTTTTGGGAAAATATTAAATTTTGCTAAATACAGCAAGAGTGATACAGGGTTGACTTATAAAGTTCCCCCTTATTTTTCGAACGGGATAAAATATATTTTTCCTTGAGATATGGGCGTTAAATCAGAAAACTTCTCATGAAATAAGTGGGCTACTTCCTGTTGTGTTCGGGTTTTATCTCCGTAACCAATCATTTGTAAAACTGTTATTTTATGCATCTCTGTTTATATAACCACTTATCAGACTTGAATGTAACAAAATTTGATCTTAAAATAATGACGACTAATGTTGTAACATACAAAACAAGTTGACAAGGCGTTTTAAACTAACGTTGTCAGGGAAATTATTTGCAGTTTTGATTATATTGCAATAAGTTTTAAGTATATTCTATCGAATTTCGGTGATCACATGATTTTTATATTTTATTTTAATTGTTGCAATAAACTTGAAAGCGATAACATTTTTGAATAGAGAATGAAATGACCTTTCAAAATATATATCACAAGCCTATTCTTCCTATTAACAAAATTGCGGGTTGTACCTGTCATTTGACGGGGGTTGATGGTAGGGGTAGCATTTTTCCGTTGAAGTATATCAAATTATAATTTAAATTTGAAGTGTTTCGGGATTTTGTTAAAATATGTACCGTAACCGAAATAATGAATGTATTCCATTTGGAATTTTCACACTATATAATATAGTCGCATTAAGAACGATAAATAATATTATAGAAAGCCGAAAAACTTTTTTCCACCTCCGTTTTGTTTGAAAAAATAAGTTGATAACGCTCCCTCGGCTACAAGTGGAACTACCATGTTAGCATCATCAGGAGATGCGTTCCAATTTTATTGTGTAATACGAATTTTCATCAAGTAAGTATCGGTTAGTTTCATTCAATTTTCAATGATTTTGTTTACGAGTGTTTCGTTTTTTTAGTCGAAACATCATTCACGGATCTTTGATTGCTTCATGTTTCATTGATATCCTTATTCATTAAGCGTAAAATGATTAAAACCAGTGACAGTTGGCCTGAATTGTAAGGAAACCCCGACTAATAGCCATGCTATTGCAAAATGTTTCATAACCGTCGAACGAAATGAATCGAGTTGTAAAATGAAAGGTATGCATGACTATTTTGTTATCTTTCTGCTCTCCAGGGTATCTCATAATGATATCGTGCTTTCTCCTGCAGATCGTGATATACAGAGTTAAACTTGCAATTTTTCCTCACTTACTAGACCATGATTATTTTAGGATTGCTCCAGAAGTAAATAAAGTTATTTCTGTAAACTGTGAGTGCGAGAAAAAATTTTCCTCGTATCAAAAAATATGTAAAAGAAGGCAACTTTTTCTGAAGTCCTCTAAATTTATTATTTTTATTTTTGAATTTTTTGGTTTTTGATATTATTTGCAATCAGAAACATCCTGAAGAGGAAACAGAATTATTCATATTATTCGAACAATATGCATGTTATTTATATATAATATGCATATTGTTTGTGTATTTATTTTTGAAAAAAAATCTTCGAATTCTGAGGGTCGTATGTAAAGGACGACAAATGGATATCAGAAAAATTTCAATACATCTCAACGTGCAATACTTTCATAAAGAGCATAAACGAATCGTAAAATATGTCCTGTATGTTTATTTACTTATATAGAAGAAACACTAATGGGACTGACCCAAAACAGTATTCACAGATAATATTTTCCAATATTATAATTTATTTCTATGAATAGTTTCTGAAATTGTTATGAAGTTGAGTGCATGGAGTGAATGAAAATGAGTATATACATAATAATACACAAATGTTAATACACAAATACATAAATATATATACACACAATTACCAATCAACTCTATGTAGCAAGAACATGTTTTTTAAGGTGTAGGAAAACTTTGAAAATGAGAAAGAGAAAATATCAATACAGATGAAATTTGACAGCGTATTGCATGATATGTTGCACATATGCATTGGAGAGTTAAAAAAATAGTATGTTTGCAATTGTTCGTAACGGAATGGATGATGATGCCTAGTAATATGAGTAGGAGCATTAAGGTAAATGTTACTAAGGATAGCAGGCGAATCAACTCAATTATTTATGACTTCACTGAGGAACTTCAAATCTGAAATTTTCCTTCTATTCGTTAGTGTTAATATGTTTAGTTCACTCCTAACGTGGATACGGTTATTGGAGTGGAGTGAAAAACATTTTTTATTGATATAGTCTATGATTATATTCTGTACCCTTTTAAGTTTATTTATGTAAATGTCTATAACACAAAACATGCGCAGCAATAGACTCAACTCGCTCTTCTAACATTCACATCCACTTCAGTTTTACCTCATGTTGTACAATTGTAAAACCATTTTATGTTATATTATTATACGTGTTGCACTTCTTCCGAAAAATACCCTAAATTTTGTACAATTTTGCATTTGATCAATGCTAGCAAAGGCCAATACTAATTTAAAACTGATGGAGAAGATTACGACAGCCGTCATCTTATTCTTTAGTTTTTTCTTCAAATTTCAAGCATGCGCTTTGCGTTTGCTCCCTTTACGAATTGAGGCATTTTCTACTTGATAATGCACACCTGTATCTATGATATGTATTCGGCGGAAGGTGGATATCTGCGATCATGATGATCCAATCTTCTAGTAGCCTAACATTCTCTACGTATGTTGGGGCCATACACTTCTTTTATGAAATGACAAAGGTTGGTATTTACAGACTCTTAGACTATAGAAAGAGTTTGCAGTTGATTAAAAATAGTTATATTGAACGAATGAAACTTATAGAAATGAGTAAGTAAATATAATCTGAAAATCTAGAGCGGGCCGAAATGCTAATATATCACCTTCAATTGGTTCCGATTTATTGTTGTAGTGAAATGAAAACCGTTTACCTGAAATTAATAAGTTGAATTGAGAAACTTAGATCTCTGTCGCTGATAGTTTGTGGGAGAAAATCATTAATAAACACTATTTCTCAAACAAAGCATTACATTAGATATAAATGAAAGTGTTCTAGGGAATGAAAGTTCCTTTTTTTCTCTATACGGAAGCGAACGTATGAAACAGTTCTCGTAGGATACTGCTCTACAAGGAGTAAAAGTAATCACTCCATTCTAATCTACCTCAGTGGACAGTGTCGCGATGCAGGGCACTTTTTCGATTTCTATATGATTACGTGACAAGCATCGTAACATTGGTCAAATATAATCCAATCAATGCAGATATCGTACACACAATAAACTTGCCGGATATGTTGGGGGCACTTTGTTATATAGCATTTTCTCACAGTGATTAATCGATATTGAATGCTGAACTTGACTTTTACGAGGGTAACAGATAATTACACATTTGTAAATAAATTAAAAGCAAAAAAACTATTTCAATTCACGCTTTTATTTACGAGCACCAACTAAAAGAGAATGAATTCCAAATTAAATCTCATAAACTCATCAGTTTATTACAATACTTTTAATGATATTCGTTAAAGCTTGTCAGGAGATTCACCTATTTTATCATTTTTTATCCGAATAACTTAAGTTCATCAAGATCATATTATATTTTTGTTTTTACACAAGTGAATATCGTGACAAGCTTTTATGTAATATTAATTGTATAATGTTGTAATTTGATGAGTTTGATTCAGTTTGAAATTTGTCTTTTTTCTAGTGCTTGGTTATATGAGAGCTTGTACTTGAAAACGTTTTTCTACTATTTATTTGAAGGTGATTGACAATGTTTCATGATGAATTTCACTAGATCGGACTTCCATTGTCTAATATATAAAATAATTTGAAATCCCTGAAACAACTAAAAAAGAAGAATTAAAAATGAATATCTGAAAATAACAATTCTATTAAGCAAAAATAACCTGAAATGAAATAATAGTGAAATAAAATACAAGTAAAAATAGAACGATTAGACAAAAAATAAAGATGAAAATAAAAAGTTAAGAGATTCCAAGCCTTAGTTCACGACGTTTCGATTGTTGGTATCTACAATCGTCTTCGGGTGATGACTGGACTGATTCCTCCGAGAGATGACTATTTATGGGTCGTTCGAGTACTTTCACT